>OMLI01060717.1:0-10438 GCA_900302605.1 Rondeletia loricata
TTTCACCAAGAGTAAACCGCTTCCAGAGGGCCATATTATAAGATACATACCAACACATATAACACTATAATCTGAGCGCAGCATAGTAGTAATGCAATTAGTAGAACAAGAGAGAGTTTATATAAACACACTGGATAATGGATGATACATCAACCCCCTAGCAGATAGAGGACATGGATTGCCTAGCTTTTTTAACCACGGGAAGGTTTCACGGAAGTATAGCTTCCTCTACTTCCCAACGGATCAGGCTGCAAGACCCTCCCTTGGAATGAAACTCTAAAAAATCTGCATACTAATCAGAAATAAGAATGAGAAGCCTCCTGTGCGAGATTTAAGTCTCTTTTATTCCAAAACACAAAAATTGCATTGCAACCAGCATTTCAGTCATTATATACTGAAGATGATTGCTTGACCGAAACGTTTGCCGCAGCGCACCTTGGCAACACGGCATGTGAACTTGCTCAAGTCCATCAACCCCTCAGCTGGACTGTATAATTGTGATTGGTTGAGAGGAATACAAACATCAAGCACCACACTGAAAGTTTTTGCCCCTTTGTGCACTGACAAATAGCTTGTGACAGATTTTTCTCCCGGCGCTGGCAGCGTTAAAATGAAACCAACCTGTGGAAAGAAGTGTGAAACTCCGGAGAGAAGGCTGCAATTAAATTTACCCCAGCTCTGACTGGCAAAGCTGTGTGTGAGGATGAAACAAGTCCAGTCCACACCGGATCACACTTAACGTGTCGAATGTGTTACTCTCCAGAGGAAGGTTGTTCCAGATGGAAATCTGTTAGTTACTGCGTTATGAGGAAGGTGTTGCATACGTTGTTAACGCATACGGAAACTAAATTAAAAAGGCGTTTTGCCACATTTCTAACGAGCTCAGTGAAGTTTTCGTAATCAAACACGCAACGGAAATGTATGCTGTAATATCACAATTGATAACCATGCCTAAGTGGTTTCATCTAATTTACGTGGGATCCTTGCATGGAACTGTGTTTGTAGCAACATAAATGCATTATGGAGCAAGTGTGATGTGTGACAGAGAGGCACCAACACCCCGACGTCTGTGACTGATTAGTCTTTTTTTATGTGCCAGTGATAAATGTGTGAATACAGGGCGGTGATGAATTTAACAGTGTTCCCCAAGGAGCAGGAACCCTCCATTACATGTCTTATTACTGCCTCGCTCTCCTGATGGCTTAATTGATCCTTATGGGCCAACAAAGGAAACCCCCCTCTACCCACATGGGAAGGATTCCATCCGACGAGCTAACCAATAAGAAAGGAAGTTCAATCAAATAAAATAAAAGACCACCCCACCACAATTTAATTACAGAGCTATACGGGACCAAATCTATCAAGATATTGAATGGCAAAATAACAGCGGTTGGAGCATAAAAACGAATGCTGCGTTTTATCACAGTAATGAATTTTGCATTGGATTCTACTCGTTTTTCTTCCGCACAGAAAACATGGAAATGGGGTCAATAGCGTGATTGGCATGTTCTGCTGCCTGAGCCTCCGTTGCTGTTGTGCATGCTAAACTGAGCACCTTCATGGATGAATTCAGAGGAGAAATGCTAGGCACGGAGGAACAGCACCCTCCTCTACCACAGAGGCTGACCACAGCATATGCCACCGCTTTTTATTCCCCGTGTCTGCCTCTTTTCCATTGTATTTATAGCAGGGGGGAACTTGATTTAGATCTGCTCCATCTGGTGATTCGCTGTAGGGATGGGTGCCACATCCTTCGCTCTTCTGTGTGATCTCTCCCTCTCCGCTCACGGGCCTTTATTTAAAGAAGATGGTAAGTAAGATAGCAGGGCGTCGCTCACCCTCTCCGTCGCTCTCGCCGACACCAGCTGCTCCTGCAGAGTTTATGATGCTGGCTGGGGAGGGGGGAGAGAGGGGAGGGGGGACTGGAGCCTGTGGAGGTGTAAAAAACCCTCCCACTTTCTCTGGCGGTATGCAAAAATTCCACGGGTGGCCTCCAGAGTCCCTTTTCCTTCCACAACCCTCCCCCATCCTCAGCTCCCCTGAACCCGCAGCAGCCCCCGTCAGGCAGCAGAGGAGGGCGAGAGGAGTGGAGGTAACAGAGTTGGGGCAGAGGGGAGGAAGAGGTGGATTAAAACGAGCTTTCACCCTCTGACTATAATGTTAATCTGAATCTCCATTTACCAGTATACTTTGAATATAAAGATGTGCGCGGGATTCTGGGACGTTTGTACAAGCAACGGGCTACTGCAGATGGCAATTTGAAAATCCATGCAAACTCACTTCAGAGAGAATGTATGGTGGGATAAGTAACTAACTGCCAAGCGACCATCTTCTGATCTAATGAAACATACCAACATACGGACAAAAAAATGTTCTCTGTACATTCCTGAACTTTTCAGCAGCACAGACGTTTTCTGATATTTTAGAGTAAATCAGGATGCAACTTAATGGGGAGGAGAGTCAATGACTGACACTCAATTCAAATCTCTCTTTAAATGCCCTGATTTAATTGCCCCCTTAATGTATTCTTGAGTCAGTGTGTTGGTGCGGAGATAAGTGGGGAGAGATGAGGGAAGGGACAGTTAAAGATGAGCTGCTGTCTCGAATGCCTCATTTTATGGGTTCGTTTTCTGCTGAAAAAAGCTCAAAATCGGGAGAAACACCCCCTTTCCAATCTAATGATAAATCTGCATTTCCCTTCAGCTGAAGCAAGCCCATTGTTTCCTTAACTGCAGCGTTAAGTTTGAGTTTGTTGAAGCTGTATTTGACTTCCTCTCAAGAGGAACAAACAAGGAGCCTCGTCTCCAGTGGCTATGTCGGGGCAACCTGGCATTCACTTTGCCACAAATGCAAGACTTTCTGAGTGTACTTGCCAGAGCAAACAGCTCACCATAAGGTTCTCCGTCTCTCTGCTGCAGTGTGGTGGGGCTTTAATGTTGTATACACAAGCTCAGTTCATTTTCACCTCAATCATTTCCACTGAGTTTTCTTAAAAACTCAAAATTGCAAAAAGCTTTGTGGTAAGGTTTCCAGTCTAGAATAAAATAACCAAAAATGCAGTTTCAATTAAAACATTTGAATTGATTGATTCAAAGGTGGGCAGACTCCATCGATAAATACTGACTTCTGTAAGTAAGCTTCATCACACTGTCATGGAGTCTATTCAGAATCACTCCTGCTCGTAAAACAGACTGTAAAGCCTCTAAACCAAGGTCCTATGGTGGATGGATGGCGCTACAAAAAACACAAGCAAACACATAAAATGGCTCGCAAACAGTTCTTTGTCATCCTAAAATCCTTTAGTAATGGAGAACAAACACACTGATGGGGAGCATCTTGGGCTGCTTCCACACCATGTGTACTTGTTTACATAATTGCAAGCCTGGCTGTTTGCACTGACCTGGCAACGTGAACCTGGCAAGGCTGTGACTGAAATGTGAAAAAGTGGCATGAGGCAGGAGAAGAAAATATAAATATTCCAGGTATCTTGAACTGTTGCTTCAACTAACAATTACAGCTACACGAGCGTGCGCAGGCTTCATAAACAAAATGGAAGCTGAAGTGAAAGCAGAAAGCTTGACGAGAGCAGAGCTAGTGAGACTAACTTCCCATGCTATTTGCTCATCGTCGCCTCTCTGTGCAAGCACAGTCACGCATGCTTGTTGCCTCTGAGGAGATTGGAAGACCGTGGGGAAGAGACAGGTCACTGCTCCGGGACCCACCTGGTGACCAGATGAGAGTTCAGCGTCCCTCCATAGCCCTGCATATGCAAGGCTGATAGGATAGGCGTGGGGGTGGCCCCTGCCTGTAGCCTGTCTTGAAGACAGATGAGGCCCTGGGGCCTCCAGGCTCCCTGCAAGGACCTCACTGTTGGCCTGGTAGATTAGGTCTGGATCACAGATGACATGCCACAGCAGAAAGGAATGGCATGGTGGTGAGAGAGGGTGGAGTATTTTTCTACTCTAAAAGTGGACTGGCCAACATTTAATCCAATGTATTGAACAAAGATTTTGAGATGTAGGTCTCCTTAATATATATCAATATAGGATATATAGTATGGCTATAGTATATGGTTGTATTAATACATTCAACCCTATGTGTAGCTCTAGGCTTTTCATTTATATCTTTAAGGTCATTAAAACATGATAACAGATCCACTTTCACGCTGTGTTATATTGCCATTAGAAAGACCGCATTAGTGGTCAATCAAGCGACAGCAGCCCATTTTCAGCATGTTCGCCTCACCTCCCCCACCTATTGCCTCTGGCTTGTAGATATATAGCTATCCATATACATGCCAATGAATCACAGTCCTGCTTTGCACACGACACATTGCCCTTGGTTAGGTGTTAAATCTCAAGCTCAAGGTCTAACAATGGGGTAATTATCACAAGGTGCAGAGATGGAGGAGGATGTTTGAGGATACGCGTGTTTAGTCAAGGCGCGAGGGGGGCCCTTTAATTGCCAGAGGCACTGAGTAGGATCAATCATTTTGAGGGCAGAGAGGGTTTAGTGAGAGAAGACACAAGAAGAAGGTCAATGGCTGGATGTCAGAGAGAGCACAAGAAAATGCTGTGTATGAAGAATGTAGATTAGGACGGAAAGCCTTAGGTAAAACCGCATAAACCACACGGGAGTACGGGGTGCAGCCGACAGCCCCGGTAGGAGAGTACGCAGCGAGGCAGCGACAAGTCGCACACCATCACAAGTGATAAATGGCGATCTGTCGGTTGCTCAGGGGAGGATGTAGATCTCTTTTCACAGATCAATAAGTCCTGCGTACGCCTCTGTCACGGCCCCTGGGCCTGGTGCCTGCTTGTGTCGGACCCACAGACTCCCACTCTCCTCCTGTGTAATTGCCTGCAGGGCTTGCCAAGGGGAGACAACAAAGCTTTGAGCAAGGACGCTTACAGGGCTCCGGGCCGACAGATCTGAGCTTTGATCATGATTACAGATCGCTGTGGCACAGGGCAGGTGTCTTCCTGAGTCAGCGCCAGTCCCTGCTGAGAGCCCACCAATCGGCTACGGAAAGGATGGACTGTTCGAATACTTTGTCGCGGTTACAACACACCTTTAAATCCCTATGATACCTCCGTACAAGCTTTGAGTTGTTGTTTTGTTCAGTTGCCTAGTGTAGAATGTTTGTCAAAACCCCAAGGGAGTTTTGTTTTCCATGAAGGAAATCAGAAGCTCTTGCCCAAAGGAGTTTAATGTGAACCACACCCCAGTTACCTCTTCCCCTTTATGTATCTGGTTCTCTCATCAAAATACACAGGTTTTTTTCTTTGGGCTTTATTGACTAGCCGCTGCCCCTCTATCACGTTTCAGCAGCAAAACCTATTTCACAGCGCCCATACTGTATTCACCGTCACTGTCTCTACAGAGTAGAGAACAAAGCTGTGGATTGACCAGTAACCATACATTCGCCATTTTCCTTTGGTTTGAGCTTTCCTTTGGAGGAGTGAGAGTGTGAGCTTCACGCCAAATACATGGGAGCTGCCAACCCGTGGTGTGCCAATGCTTTGAAATAATAAGCTGTCCGATTTCCTTTTAAACCTTTAACATTTCATTTTGGACTGTGTCTTTATGCCTTTTTCCTCTCATTAAATCACATTATTTCTTTGACTCTTAAATTCAGTGTGAAAAAGGTCATATTACTTAGTAATACTTAGTCATATGAATGCTGGCAGCTTAAAAGGGAAAATTCCCCCTAAAACACGTCAACACTGAAGTGAAGGAGGAATCTATAAAACTGTGGAGAAAAAGTTGGTCTAATCACACAAGATACATCAGCCAAACTACATAAGAAAATACTGATCGAACTCTCGAGGACATTTCCAGCATAGAGCAGGGGAACAACAGCCAGTGAGTGCGAGTCCACATGCTCTTCAGCTGTTCCTCTGCTATTTGACAGGCAAAATAATGGATAACTCATCTTCACCTGCACGGCCCGAGGAACTGGAAGCCAAGCGATCTCCGAGCCCCAGACACAGTGGAGGCTGGCGGGGGAGATGATGAGATAATAATGGACATTTACTGCCCAAGTCCCAGCAGGGTATTACAGGGTCTCTGTACACAGTATACTGCACAGTTGTCTCTGCTTTTGTAGACAGGGTTCAGTTTACTGGATGGCTTACAGACCAAGCTTGATGTCACTGCTGTTCATGGGTGATGCGCAGTGCAACTACTGAATGACTGATATCAACCTCTCCTGCCTCTGTAACAGCCACCTCTGCCACCTCGCAGTGGAAACGCTGATGCAGTTCCAGAGACAGAAAAACAACATTAGATACTGTAACAACTCATTTCTGGGTCAGCCAACTGTGAGAGAAAGACGTCGGTGTAACAGGCTTTATTGTGGCACAAAATAATCAATAATCATAATGGTGCAATCCATGCTTTGTCCACTCTGTTGTATGACTGACAGTCCCGGTCATGTTATCGGCAGACTCAAGTGCCTGTGACTTCTAAGCTTCTATTATCTCCCTCTTTGCACATGACAAGCCATTCAGCATCCATCATGAGTGCGGCTGAGTGCTCTCCTCTGGCCAGCCACCCACTCTGTGGTTATCTTCAAATGTCAGATGGTGAAGCACATTACGGTCAGGTTGAAACATGTTGAGCAGAACAGCTTTGGAGGACATTACATCCCTGATCCAGCAGCTCTGACAGAGATTCAGTGATGTTAGGAGACAAGACCGTGTGCAAAGCCACGGAACAGCCGGGCATCTACGTAGCTTGGAGGGGAACACGCATGTCAGGAGCTCAATCACGTGATTTTCAACAATGACCGGACGGACGGACAGATGGACAGACTCGAGCAAATCATAGGTATCTCGCGATGCCCGGCTAAAAACAACATCAACTTCAAGCCTATTATCACTTCGTCAGACCATTTCATTGCTACTGAAACTATGTTGTTATGACAAGCAATCCACTGAATCCGTTTTTATTTGGATAATTTCACACTGAAATAACAATGTCAGATGCGCACCGTGTGAATGAGCCAAAAGCAAATTGAATTAGAAATGCCATCCTGGATATTTTGTGCTGAAAGCCTATCTTCAGTATTCATGCGTTCGTGCGCTCAGCCAGAGACACAGAAGGCAGTAGGAAGCAGAATAGGAAGTTGCCCTAAGGGGAACGCCGACAAAGGACCGGCGTTAGAGAAGCACTGTCAGGACAGTCATGATAGTGACACATTCACTAATGATCAAGTATTTGCTGGCAGTGGAGGAGATAAGCAGATGTGAGAGATATCTCTGGCAGTGGAGCTATGCAGTTCAACTCCCAAGGGCTTGGCTCCACATATAATCACTCTGTAATTACAAATCCCCCATTCTACTTCACCTTAACAGGTGACACCCTTGTCTTTAGCTGTTCCCCCTTAAAGGCTTTCTGGTTCCCTTCCAATTTGCCCATGTAATGGTGCTTAGGAAGTACATACTGGTAAAGTCAGACTGCAGCACTGGAGTGTAGAGTCTATAATGACTTTCATGCATTTCACAACAAGTCAATACTTTATTCTGTCTATTGTTGGATACTACAATTACTCTCACTGACATAAAAACACACTTTGGTGAATTTGATCCTATTCATACTTTTGAATGGATTTAGATTACTTTGTCTGGCAAAGATTGTGACAAATGATGGTGGTCAGTGTTCGCATTATCTTGGAGCTATTCACTGAGGATTGGTGTTTTCATTATGTTGGCGAGTCTAGAAAAACAGAGAATAACTCATCTTTAATCATTGCGATTCATCCACACCATCTCCCGCTAGAGACTTCCAACTTGCGAGCATTCACCAGCTAGAATATGTGATTAAAAAGCTCTGGGTTCAGTCACAGCATGACTCTAAATCACATCCAGGAAAACTTTCTGTAATATTCTGGTGTAACTGGAGCCAGGCCCCCGTTGCCATGGGGACCCACAGCGAGACCAATAGGCCAGGAACTGGGTGTAGTCGGCATGTCAGGCCTGGGAGAACAATACTGGGGGGGCTCAGACTGGGCCAGGCCCAAAAGTAGTGCTGAGGGCCAAGGCACTCTGCTGGATCAAAGACTACCTTTGTTCCCATGTTCCCGCTGGAAAGGAGCAGAATCCGCAACTTTTGCTTGACATTTCAGTTCTCTATTCAAGCGAGAATATAGACATCCGAAGTGCAACGAGAAAATATTGCAAAAGTGCAGAATGCAGAGAAGAGAATAAATGACTAAATGAGAGGGTAATAAAGTCCATGAAAGCGAAGGAGGATGGCGGGTGCCAGGAGGGCAAACTGCCTTGCTAATGTTCTACAGCTCTCCAGACAGGTGAGGAAAGAGATAAGGTATCACTGTTGCTATGACTGTCCCCACCTACCAACACCTATTGGTGAATTGCACCTGACCCGTACTGTGAGAGCAAGTTCCTCTGACCAATGCTAGTCTATGTTTCACTAGCCACGTTTCTTCAGGACCAGATCAGTAGTTGCTGCACTGCATTTTATAATATAATACAGTTCCACCAGGCTGTTTTCCTATATATGGCCATCAACTCTTGCTGGACTACATAAACATACACAAATATGGGTAGAGCATGTCTTCTATGTTCTTCTTATGTTTATAGTCTACTGCTAGCTCTCTCTGACATGAAGTTCACATTGTACATTCCAGAGGCCGTGTGTTATGCTCTCACAGGGCTGCCTTTTGGGCCGAGTGGCTCGAAATATACTGAGCCACTCAGTCGCATGGGGTCTGTCATCTCAAGGCCTCCTATTCCAGAGCGCTTTCAGGGCCTCTGTCTGCTGGCTAGAGTAAATACCTATGTTCAAGCTCCTTCTTGACAGTTTTGTTTATGCCTTGGTGCTCTGTTGTTGCTGAATTTCTTCTCTTTCAGGTTCACAGGAAGGCCAGTCAAGTCAACAAGGTGCCACTTGGCCTCACTACTATCTGCTCATGGAAGGTAAAAATAGACTTTGGGAACTGAGTATCAACAGAGGAGGCTAGTGGTGACTTGTTTGAATTATCTCTACCTAAAACTTGATTTTAAAGTCACAATGAAACTGCATTTTGAGAGCATCTTGCTTCCTTAACGTGATGCATTTCCTGTTGAAACAGGATATTGGGGAGGGACATAACGCGGGAAGGGATCATTCAAAAGTGTAAACCAATGGGATATCAGTTAGTGAGAGAAAGGCAGTTTCATTTGATGGTAAGGGCGGGAAATCTGTGATGGTTTTATAGGTTAGAATTTGTATGTATGCCTCCTGGTACAGGATGAAATCACCACTAAAGATTTTCCATTTTCCAGGAAGTAAAAGTAATGAGATTTTGATATAAAAATACAATAAAATTAAATTTTTGTCTTTTTTTTGGGCATAAACTGTCAAATTGGTGAAAAAGTGTGACTTTAAAGGTCGATTGCTTGTCTTAAGCAAGAGACCCCTGACCGCACACAAGACTCCAGGGATCTCTCCAAATGTTGCTCCCCCCCTCTTAAGTCTGCACCCCCTGCTGCTGTGGAAACTAGATCCTATAATAGGAAGAGCCCACCCAACTGCTGACCAGCTGGAATGAGAGTCTGGGAAGTAAAGCTAAACTGAAATCACACTGCGTTGCCTTCCACCCAAACACTAAACCCTCTCCAGTCTCCACAACGGCTGCTGTGGGCAACAAAATGGAGATTATTGTTCAGCTTGTGTCAGCCTTATAGAAACGGAGGCACACATACATTTTGCACGAAACATATTTTTATGCAGCACAATTACTTGGTTGTCATGTTATGGTAATGACGGGAATTACATTTTGCTTATTTCAACGGCAAAGTGCCTTTGATGGTCTATTTCTGCAGCGCTTCAAGAAGCCCAGAATGCACATTTCAAACGGCTTCAAATAAAGTCTTCTTCGAATTGATCACTTAACACACAAACACTCTCAAGGGTCTTGCAGCATCTAGATTATATAGGTCGAATTGTTGCTTGACTATGTTAGCATTCACAATTACAATCTAAATATAGATTTTAGCCTACTGCAAAAGGAAAGCTGTGATATTTATTCAAAGAAAACACTTTCACTTGTTCAACAGATGCGAGCGTGCTAATTAGAAAACTCTCAAATTAAACTTGCGCTGGTGTTGAATGTGGGGAAGTTGGGGGTAGGGAGCAACAGAATATATTTACCCCAGATTCCCAGCATTCCTTAAGGCAGACAGCAAAGGCGGACCTTGACCCCTGCATGCGGAACATTTATACACACACACTCGCACACAGATCAAACTGCACACATGCCCTCAAAGAAAACACGCAGACAGAGGTACAAAGAAATTAAAAGATTCACACATCCCAACACCCACAGCAACACACACACACACACACACACACACACACACACACACACACACACACACACACACACACACACACACACACACACACACACACACACACACACACACACACA
>OMLI01060719.1:6271-19422 GCA_900302605.1 Rondeletia loricata
TGTGTGTGTGTGTGTGTGTGTGTGTGTGTGTGTGTGTGTGTGTGTGTGTGTGTGTGTGTGTGTGTGTGTGTGTGTGTGAGTGAGTGAAAGAGAGTTTTGAAGACCTGCAGGGAAGGACAGTTATAGGATGCGCAGAGTCCTGTCTCTTCTGTGTCTCACTCATCTTGAGGAATGACATCGGGGAGCTGCTTGCAGCGGGTGAGCTGGCAGTGCTGTAAGAGTGGCATAATGTATAATGAACTGACCTGCTGTCATCTGGCTACAACTAGTTCATTCAACCTATTATGTGTAATCCATTAAGAAGAGTGGGATATACCATTATTTCACACAGGACAGACAACACACACTCTACTCTGAAAATGTAGCTAGTTTGAAAAAGTACGTTGTCTACATCCGAAGTATAGGCTACTATGCGCTGACAGTGATACATGTAACACAGGAATATGTGGGCTTGTTTCTAAAGACAGAAAAAAGAACAGTGAAGGTTTGAGGTAGAATTTAAAAGAAAGGTGAGACAGATAGACGCAAAAAATAGGGACGATAGTCACTTGTTAACTACTTGAACTATATGCTAAACATATAACTAACTACTAACTACTCTTATATTAGCATTTGAGGGGGAAGAAATTGCATCAAGATACTTTAATTCGCTACTGGAGACATATTTTGCATTTGGTTCAACTCCACTCATCCCCAAACATGTTACATACATCCTGATATGTTATTCTCTAAGGGACTAAATCAGACCTTGATTTAAGTGCAGTAGGCAGATCCACCTTCACATTACGATGCATGGATTCTGACTTTGACTTAAAGGTGATACATGTAGCATTTTAAAATCGTGCTCATTTCACGAAATAACCAACTTCACAACAAACGCATGTGGGGCGACACCAGAGAGGGGGAGGGGGGACAAGTAGCAATATCCTCTTTGCGACAGGAAACAACAAGGTTTATGGGAAATGCAGTCTTCATTTTTAGAAACACTAAATGCTACATGCAGCACCTTTAAGTCCATTTGTGCACTCCTTTCCTTACAATTCCTGCAAGAAAAGTAGCATTCTCATCGGTTTCCTGATGTAATACAAGCAATTTGCATACTAATAAACACCAAAGACAACAAAAAGGATATACATTTTCTGAGCAACAACAACTTGAAGGAAATGAATTTGACTATGCAACACTGTTGATTGGTCAGCTGACATCCCTCCTGTGTTACTCCAGGTAACACATGCCCTTTCCATTCTGGCTACAGCTGCTGCGTCAGCCGGACAGGGTGTCCGGGGATGTTGTGGAAATATCTCAGGCCTCTTTCTCCTGCTGCAGACGCACAGGCCCAATCGAGGACAGACCCCATCGTGTTGCTTTCTAAACATCATCTGTGCCATCAGCTGTGTACATGTGACCACCAGGGCGCCTGGCACACGAAAGCACATTTATAGAATCGGGAAAACACAACATTTCATGAATATTGAGTTGGTATGCGATGCAGACGTGACCATTGCAAGTGTTTGTGCAATGCAATGCGCAATGCACTTGGAGAGTGGCTTGTCGGTGAGTTGAGCAGAAAGCAGATGCCAGTAAGAAACTCATATTTTGATACAAAAGGTATATGTATATAAATAAAACATTTTATTGATGCTGAAGCTTCAGATTTTGTAAGGTATATTCTATTATGTTTTTATCCAATTAATGTGCCAAGGTGTCCCATGGTGGCTGTGTTAGCAATGTGATGGACTGGCAACATGTCCAGGGTGTTTCCCTGCCTTCTGCCCAATGCATGCTGGGATAGGCTCCAGCCCCCTGTGACCCTGAGTGTGTAAAGAAAATGAATGAAAGAATGAATAACATCCCAAAGGACATGTTGCTAATTCAATCTTTGTGCACTGTTGTCCTAACCAAAACTGAAATAAAGACACATGGTATTTAAAGGCAATGCCTCAGCAGAAAGACATGAACATGAACATACTGATTTGAAGGACAAATAAGCCAAGGTCTTGAATAAAGCCATGTGCAAGCAAAGGAACACCCAAAATCCGCAGTGCACACATCTGAATAGGAACAGCTCAAATGTGCGTATATCTCAATCTGCATGAGACCCGCGTGACTTAACGCAGTCTGAATCAGAGCATAAGACACATGGATGGGCACATGAGAAAATACTGAAGAACTGGTTGGTAGAAACAAATACCAGCATTGATGTGCTGCAGACCAATGGAAACAACACTACTTAAAAATAATCATGTTAGTTGCACATTTGAAACTGCAATGCAAAATATGCAGTTAATTGTTAGTAACCTTTTTAACTACTTGAATCAATTATATATTTTGATCTAGGGTTATCTGAGAGTGTTATGCAACCAACATTTGACCTTTAAACAAATGTTAAAACACCTATGAAATCTGTTTTTATTTTGATTTGTGTGGGACTGCCTAATTGGGTATGGTATGGTCAAATCAAGATTTTGACCCAATTAGCCCACATTAAGCTTTCTCTCTAAATTTGAGAAGACCAGGGTGAAAATCCTGCATCAATACATTTCTTAATAACATTCTTGTTGTACTCGGATCACAAAAAAATTGCCAGGGTGGTAACTTACTTAATTAAGTAAGAGATCTGCAAGAAATCTTGGAGTGTCTTTCAACCCAAAAGCAAGCAGTCACACAGATTAAGACACTGCTGCAATTCAGCATTATAGTCATGCACATTTATTACATTTACTCTGGATGGCTCAAACAGCCATGCATGACTCAATCCATCTCTGTTTGGTGCAGATAGAGTTTACGAGATGAGTATATGCAAAAAACTGCCACAAATGTGCAAAAATTTGTGCTGAATTGAAACAACAGATAAATTAAAGAGCTGCTTCGCTGATTTCCATTTCCTAAATGAAAGAATTACAGCCTCTCATGGTTCTTTATCATAATTTTGACTCCCTTTTGTGTCTCCTCCATAATATGTCTATTTTATTGTAATGTCTAGATGAAAATATACAATAATCTACCTTCATTTTAAACAGTATGTATTTGACCCAAAGACACAATAACTGAAATGAACCTTGAAAAGAATCAGTTTAACACAGCACAATTACGGAAAAGTGTAGATGCAGGCCTATATACTGCTACTGATGCATTCTTTACTCTACACTTAGAATTGCATTACAATGATGGAGGAAACGTCAACTTCCAGTGCTTTGTTCATTGGATTTCCAACATTGGGAAACATATGATAATATGTATCAACAGTATCAACAATAGCGTCAATAATAATTTACAAATGACAGTACACAGGGAAAGAGAAGCATATATAGTTGCTGTCATAGATAGACAACTGAATTAAATGTAGCTGATTTGTATTATTCTTTAGTATGGCCAATGAAAAGCTCTATCTGTACTTTTCTACACTGAGACTGGGCATTTGGCCTCAGGTCAGCTACTCTTTGGAAAGCCCGCCCCAAGGAGCTCAGGCTAGCAGAATCACTACAGTCTGTTAAATCACTTCTTATGACCTATCTATCTCTACCTACATGCTTTTATGTAATCTCTTTCTCTTTCCACTATTGTTTCTTTGTTTTGATGCTGTCCTCTTCTTATCGTGTGTAACCTTGCTTCTATGTCTTTTGTTTGTCTTCATTGTGAAGCACTTTGTAAAACTTTGTTCTACAAAACTGTTATTATTATGAAAGGGTAGCACTTAAGAATAATGAAAGTTTATAAACCCTAAAAAGTATGAGTTGATGATTAAATTACAGCGAAAAGTTACTTTATCATTTCATAAATATTTGACATCTTGACATTACGTGAGCGTGGAATTATAAGGTTGCAGTTCTGAGATATCGAGCATCAAAGATTTGGCATCCCAGCTGCCAAAACTGTTGTGTCCTTTCTATCCTTTTAAACATTTAACCCCAAAAGGTTCTTTGTAAAAAACACAACACCACACAAGCATAAAGTAACATTCAAAGATCATGAATGTGTAGATAACTCAATTTGGATAAGTCAAAGTCAGCTAGAACCTTATAATTCCAAGATCACAGTTAGTCAAAATTTTATATCTGACTTAATAAATGAAGAATACTATTGCTAGTGCATCATTTGTATGTTATGCCCTAATGTTAATACATGCATAGTGTTTAATAATACATGTTTGGCATCTTCCAGACACCCCAAATATGGCCACCATGTGAATGAAGCGAACTACATTATATCTTTCCTTCACCCTGATGCCAACAAATAGCTTATTTACCTTTATAAATCTTTATGAAAGACTGTTTTTTGATACAACTTTAGATTAGGGGCTGCAAACAGTTTTATTAACGAGTAGCAAAAAAATTATGAATACATTTACGTCATATTCATACAGGACAAAAAATACTTAGGAAAAGTTCAAGCTTACAAAGAGCTTAAAAAGACCTTATGCATGTTTGTACATGATGAACAGTTTCCACTACCAAACGCACTTAAACACTCCACAGTGCACCCAAAGCAAATAAAATACGACAGTCTATCAGGGTTAATTTGAGTGTTCATACCATCATTTTATAGTCAAACTATCATTGAATCCTTTACTTTTGCATTAGTATTTGGGTAGTGTATTGCAAGTCTAGGTGGCGATAATGAGCACACGCAGGTGTAAAACACTGCAAAAGAAGAACACTTCCAGGTCAGCACAAAGTAAAGGATTCAACAATAGTTTGAGTTCAAAAATGATGGTATAAACACTCAAATTAACCCTGATAGACTGTCGTCATATTTTATTTGCTTTGGGTGCACTGTGGAGTGTTTAAGTGCGTTTGGTAGTGGATGCTACCACGGTACCATTGCGTTGCGCTAGCATTAGCAACATGTCTCTGTCCACAAGAAGGACAGCATGGAATCAGCTGAAAATGGTCTCCATCAATCAACAACATCATGGGTAAGTCGTAAATGAGTATGTCAAAAATCCCGAACTAACCCTTTAAGATTAGGGGCTGTAAAAACCTGTAAAACTAACAAATAATTTATAATACATGAGTGAAACATGAGTACAGTCCAATGCAACAATTAAACATTAATAAATAAATTACTTGTTAATAATCAACAAATAATAAATACATCATTTGTAAAAAAGCATGTTGGTCTGTATATAGGCCTAACTATACACATATTAACATTAGGTAATGATGAACAAATGATATATTAGCAATAGTATTGTTCACTTATGACTCAGATATAACATTTTACCTAATGTCATTACTAATGATGTTCTACTCAGTTAAAAATATTTATAATAAGTAACTCATTGTTGTAGCGTGTTAAGGCTTTCATTATTCTAAAGTGCTTCCTTATAAAAGTTGCTAGCTTGAGCCACAGTTTCAGATGGAGAGTAGCTTGCAGCCAATTCACTCTTGCTTATCTAAGGACACATTTCTTGTAATCAGAAATCCTTGACCTCGGACCGAAATGCTTTCAGGGGCAATGTTCACTGTAAAAGTCAATGCAAATGATTAGTCTATACTATGTAGAGTATCTTGTGTTCAGCTGCACACTGGATCCTCTTGCAGTCTGAAAAGAATCAGTGGAGATTCAACAAAATGTAAATAGCGTCCAGTATGTTGTGTCTGCATTTTTTCAACAACTGAACTCTTGTTTCATCCCCAACAGTATGACAGGCCCACGACAACATTCGTGAAAGTAATTATCTCAATAAAGCTTAGGTAGAAAAACAATCCAGTGCAACTTCTTTGTGGACATTTGCCTGTTGGCACTGCTGTGCTGTGACTGTGCGCCAGGTAGTCCTTTACAGGGATATTCCCTATTGCCAACCATAATTAATTGCTTTACAGTCTTCAAGGCCATAATGCTCATCAGTTATTAATTAGAAATTCATTTCACTGAATAAATAATGCTCATGATTGATGATGAAACTTGTAATTAGGTTCTGGGAGTAATGCACAGGGGAGAAAGCCTTTACACTTGAATCCAGGCTATTAAATACTGCTCTGTTATGGGACTGCTATACCTCTTGTCACAGACCTGGGCTGCCACAGTAGCATCTGGATTCAGGAAGCAGGAACATAAGTTGCAAGCCACATAGGTTACATCAGGCTACCTACTTCAACAACACCTCATGATCCTTCATGCTATTGAGGCTTTTCGTTCTGCAGAACTGAACCACTCATTCCTAAAGCGTAGAGTTAGAACAGCAAAGAACTCTACTGTTATGAAGTTCAAACCAGTACGCCTACTGTGATTAGGTATTGCTAATCTGTATCTTACCAAACATATAGTCTGGTTGCTATGTTACGAAAGTCTCATGGGTCCTTCCCTGCGTTGTAACCCACAGTCTTTTTAAATGACGAGAGAGAACTGTGAAAACTCAAGCCATCTATGGCTCACTATTGATTTTACACAGAAGATCCGACCATTGTTGATAGCCTTTTTGATATATTTTCTTACAACCACCAGTCCCTTTGGAGTTTTGTGGAAAATAAACTGGTCGATATATACCTATTAGGATTTCTTGATCTGAGCCCATAAACCTATAGAGTACAACGCTTCCTATGCTCATTGCATCATAATGGTGGGGAGACCAAAAGCTATTAGGATGACCCATCGCCAATTTAACGGCTTGCTGTAATATTGTAGTATTAAGCTAATTAATGTGACTGACCAGCAGTAGAGGAGGAGCTGCACCATGATGTGCCACAACAAAAAATACCAGCTGATGATGGTGTAGCCTCATCAAGCAAGAATACTATTACTGGTCCCTTTCACCTGTCATCCCGGGTGGGAGTGAGCAATGGCACCCCTCCACTCCTCCTCCCTTGCTTGGCGGTATCTGCCCTATTAGCAATTTATAATGGAGATCAAAAAGTAGTCAGTGGAGAATGAAGACAACTGTCTGCACCCATTCCTAATTGGCTTGTGTTCACTTTCTGATAAATGGCTCACTACTATAGAGTGCCTTGGATTTTATTGCCTTAATAGGACTCAGTAACTGGATTTACCAACAGATAGCAGGTCAGAAAGGAGATAGGGAGCAAAAATGTTAATTAATATCAATAATGGACAATTATTAGCTTGACAGAGGGATCCAAGCTAGCTGTGTGCTCTAATGACTCTGAGCTAACTTGAAGGGAAACACTGGTGAATTAGCATAACTGTGTATGCACACTCCATGGAGGTGCCCAGCAAACATCTGTTATGTTTGAAATTCAAATAGAATTCCTATTAGTAACCCTGGCTGTGGTTGCATAATCAGTCATTCTTCTCTGGCCATTTTGGAGGCACTAACAATGCCCCTGTGACTGGTGGAGCTCCTCCCTTTGGGCTTTCCAATCAGATCTGGCCCCATGTGGACCCGGTCTAACAACAGACGAGGCAAAGTGGACTTCTGAGGGGAGCTTTGTGCCGTGACAGGAGCTCATTCTCTCCACCCATGACACTTGACTGAAGAAAGGAAAACAATTATTTATTTATTTTCAAATACAGCAGATACAAGTTAAGGAATTAATGAGTTAATTTTGGACCCGCTGGGATACAGCTACTTATGTTTCTGCTCCCCGTTGTGTGTTTTTACCCCCATGCAAAGACTTTTTATTTTTTGGATCCGTAGAATTTTGAGCAAGTTGTATTTATGCGATAAATTCTACGTCAATAGTGAATAAATACATAGTATAAAAAGGGATTGTAGACAGGGATTTCTTAATTCATTTTGAAGTCATCTGAACGCAGTAGCTTCTTTAGGATACTGCGAACAGAAAAGATTCTGCTAAGGAATTGATTTTCTATTTGGAGAGAATAATGCTGCTTCTCTCTCTGCCTTATGGGAATATTACTGTATACTAGAGCTATTGGGCATCTGGCATTGCCATCAGCCATTTGTTGTTGAGGGAACACACTCTTTGTAATCAATGATCGGTGTTATACTGAATAAATGCAACCAAAGCCAAGAATCACCAAGAAATCCCAGAAAGTAACAGTGTGTACACTGCTAAATGCAACATCTATTATTGCTGCAAAAAATCACTCCATCTCCCTCTTAGACAGGCAAAACCCTTTAGATAGACCCATCGCTGATCCACCCTCTGTCCGCCCAATGCAAGATCACAGATCAAAAACATCAAGGGCTGGATTTTATGGACCTGGATTAAGCCAAGTCATAGACTGAGACTTCATAGAAAGACTATTTATTCTATAACCTGGTTTAACTATCTCTGTAAAACCAGACCCAAGCTTTCTAGTTTGATGATTTTCACTAACTGATATTCAGTGTGACATCATGCTGGCCTAGAGTACCTGTTTTATGAATACATGTTTTTGTTTGTTTGTATTTGGAAGCTAAGTTGTTCTTGGTCTGTCACCTACTGTGGCAAGAGCATTGAAGTAAAATTACTAATCATTTTATGTCTGAATTGCTGTTGTTATTTGGTGAGGATATTTCCATTGCAATTTTAATTCCCAGCATGCCTGATGAGGACAGGAAACTTGTATTGTACTCAGTTTGATGTCATTGCATGAATTCCTAAAGTAATATTACCCTTGCTAACTGCAAAATAGTGTGATATTGCCGTCGTGACTTACAACACAGTGTGACCTTCTCTGTTATAATCTGAGCATGTAATTCCCTCTAGTGGAATGTCATGTTTGATCAGAGGAGATACCAGTGTCCTGATCCAGCAGTGCACAGCAGGAGGTGTGGTGAGGCAAATGGACAACCAGAGGTTCCCCTTGAGGGCAAAATTGACATTGTCTGCATATTCTTCCTTCATTGTGCTTGGTTTTGTGGGATGTTTTCATATATTTAGAATTCACTGCTCTGGATCACTCATTAGTTGTAGTGCTAGTTGTGTGCTATTTGAAAGTGAATATGTGTTCTGATGATCTGATTGATTATTTTATTTACTTAATCTACCAAAGTAATGAGGATGGCATCCAAATTAAGTCAAAATTCAAGTCAGTGTAATATATTATGCTAAATCTAGTCACATCAGCCATATATTTTTTTTAAGAAGTTAGGTATTTTTTGCAAAAAGCAAAATCTTATTTCAAATCTGAATCAATATCTGTTTCCTGTCTCGCATCAATTTTACAAGTATGAAAAAAACCAACATATGTTTGGTGCACATTGTTGCATCCAACAGATTTGGGTACAGTATACATGAGTGGGCGAATCCATGGCTGTATGTATGAAATAGCTTCAGCTTTACGCTCTTCTCCATTCCACGGCCTCCGGTGTATAAATTTACTCGATGGTTTTCGTTTCTCTTGCTTAATTCATTGCAGTCGGGTTCCTCTTTGATGCAGTTCTGTTGTCCCCCAAACAATTGAAGTGGAGACAATGGAGGCATAATGATAGATCCGTGTACCCACCATCTGTAAGAGCAGCTGCTCCCATGCATCTGTACAATATGCCGGAGCGGGGAGCCTCAGTAATCTGCATAATAAGGAGAGGGCTTATCTCAGTCTAGTTAATAATCACAAGCTATCGATGCACTTCATTCCCTCACTCTCGACTGATGAAAAAAAGCAGCAAAGTTTTGGTACGTCTGCTGTATCCTCAAGATAGGCAGGGGTCACAGTGTAATGCCAAGATGTTGATTTAGCCTGGAGCTACAGATTTAGTCTGCACTCAATTTCATCTTTTCATGAATACTATAATTACAGCAGGACACTCTGAGTTATCATACTGCTGCTTCTCCCCTCTTCACTCCCTTATAGAGCTTATACAGTTCACTCCTTAGCAGTGCTGGACCTAATATCAGAATCGGGCATAGGACACAAAGCCTGTAATAAATGCCCAGCTTGTGTAGTGTTGATAAGAGTCTCACCTTATAGCCAATACTGTCACACTGGCTAGAAGATTGCCCCCATAAAACACTAAAACAAGTCAGTGGAAATGTAACCTCCTGTCTGAAATGACTGCTACCTCTGTGCATGTGGCCATAACAGGACTGTAATGAGTAGTCTTCCTATAGGGCACACAGGCATCAAGTCTCTGTTCAAGGAGACATATATCTGTTTGATTTGAGAATACTTTTCACCGCCCATATAGTTATTGTTTTGTTTTGTTTGACTTTAGACTTGATTATGAATGCATTATTAATGGATCCATGTTTTTCCCCTCCAAGTATCAACCACCTGCTATCAACCACTTTCTTACATTTGCATTTAAATTCAACAGGACGGTTTGGATGTGAGTGTTTGGTTTAAATCCAGGGTACCGGTACATTGTTGACAAGCCGAGAGTGTGCAATCTATCCATTGAATGGCCTATTTGTGAGTTGTCCATATATGACATCGAACATTTCTCTATGCAATTTAATAAATGCCTTCGGGTTTTGAGAATCAGTATATTATTTTATTTTTTTAAACAAACCCCTATTTATTAAACTTGGTAATGGCCCATAAGCAGACACTAAATTGATTGGCTAGAAAGTATACAATAATATTGATCAAGAAAGTCTCCCCTTGGTATCCCCTTGTTAAATATGCTCATTAAATGAAGTCTATATTATACTCTGCAGTGTGAATAAAGTAGAATACACCAAGAAGAAACTGATATGCTTTCATTTTTCATGTTCTTTATCAAAAACAGGGACAATTTCCATCTTAAAAAAGACATAAAACATCGAGAAAAGCATATTGGGTACAGATTTCTCACATAGGCATTTTCATTGTTTGCGGACATTTTTGTCTTTCAGTCGTGAAATCTGAAAAAGAGCTTTTGTTAGTCCTCCACACAATAACACGCTTTATTCACTCATTGATTACTAAATGTATAGTGTATTTAGGCTGTATTGCAGTGTATCTCACTATTTTGTTTATAGCATGTAATGTAATAATGTGTGCAGGCCTGCAAGATGTTACAGTATGGATTAAAAAAATCTCCATCCAGTTCCCATGGTTCCAGATCCTCCTAATTAAGCATGCATGATGTTGCTCTCCCAGCTGGTAGGCTGCTGAAATGCACCAGGCAGGTGTACTGAGACCCCCAGTGAGGCCAGGGAATGGGAATGGTGCTGAAGTGCAGGTGTGACATGTTAGGAGGAGTCCAGGTGCTTATTGAGTTATCAGAAGCAGCTACTGCACGTTTGATTTATCACCTGGGGTTTAGCATTGCCATATCTGAGCAGCAGTATATCAGACGACAAAATAAAATGTTCAGAAAATTACCTGCTGGAGGAGTGATAACTTACTTCTAGCATGCTGTAGGATGTAGTGTGGCACCTACTGGCACTTCATGTGAAACATAGCTTATCAAACCTGTACAGTATCAACACACACTAAGTCATAAACACGAAGCCTTTACCCAAGCCAAAGATTCACCTTGAATTCACCCTTACAGTATCATGGTTTGTCACTGATTTGCGGTTTATGGTTTGTTTGTCTGCTGTTGAACCAAATGGCTAAGATATAGCAGTATGGTGGGACATACCTCTCATGCCCTCATGTCAGTTCCAAGCTCTCATTGAGACTGTGTTAAGACCAATTAGTTTGGAGGTCCCCGTAAACCACATCCATTAGAATTACTGCTCTTTGACATGAAAGGCACGCTTACCGCTACAATTCTTCAGAGACTTAAATTTAGAATCAGCCAGCCAGTCGCCATGACCGTATAAAAGGTAACCAGATTTACAGGAAGGTTTCTATCCTAGACTCGGGCACCATCTGATAAACAAGCAATCTTAGCTTGAGGCTAAATAATACTCTTTGAGGTCCTGATTTACAATGCTGTGAAGTATCCATTTGTGGTTCAGCTCTGAGGCGCGCACGTCTGTGATTGGTCATCCGTGAGCTCAGAATTTGGACTCAGATCTACATTTTCACGAGCTTGAGAATTTCTAAACGGATAAATGCATAAATGATGGTAGGTTTTTATTCAGAGTTAATAGATGAAGAGAAATGAACTTTTCAGAGATCTAAAAGGCTCTTAGATTTAACAAAATCCCCCTCAATTCCCCTTGATTGAGGGTAAAACTGAGGCAGCGTGCAGCCAATCTTATTTTCCTGCCTTTTTAAAAGGGAACTCATAGGGGTATTGGTCCACTACACGGACTCCTAAGAGATCTGATTAAAGGGAAATCCCTCAATGTTTTACCCTCACTTTCTCCATAATAAATTAGAGGCACATTGCAAATGACTAAATTCATCTCACATTGCCTTGCTTGACATAGGAAACAAAAGCATACCAGTGAAGGGATAGATGTTCAAAAATACTAATTTTTTTTCCCCTGTGTAATCTCAGGCACAACTATTTTTTATATCCTTTAACATATAACAGCTTTACTTTGCCATACACATCAGCTCTTTAGGATCAGTCATTATAAAACCTGACATTTGTTCAGCCAGCATTTTATACTCAGCCTTTTCCTGTCTGCTCTCCCTGGTCTGGAATACCGTAATTATCCACTTGACACATGAAAAGGCACCTCGTTTTAAGACACATATGAACCACTTCAGTCAAGCCCTCTTCACTGGATGCACAGCAGCCTTGTAAGTCATACTGATAATGGTATTTATTGAAAAAAGTGCATAATCAAAGTGTTTATTGAAACAAGACCGTGTGCAAAGCCACGGAACAGACGGGCACCCATGTAGCTTGGAGGGGAATGTGCATACCGCCACCCACTGGAGCAACTTGCAGTGTAAATGCCATTGTCAATACAATATTTTCCCCAGAAAAAGGAGGCAGCAGCAGAGTGTCCAAAACAAATTCCTGGCTTACCAGAAAGACTCCGACTCTGCACACCTGTGTTACCTCCTCCAGATTTGGCTCAGAACCGTAGTTGGGACAACCTCTGGTTATATACGTATACGTTTTGTCTCGTAACTGGTAACATCTAACTACGTCTATCATCCGGTTCTTTTCTGTATATAAGGAGTCAAAAGACGTTTCTCTCTTGGGCAGGGCATTTATTACCTCCATGAACATAAAGCATATACATTTCACTGGGCTGGCCTTCTTCATTAGCTTTCTCTACCGACCGCTAAAACACACACACCTGTCTATGGACTTTTTCTCCGTCTGTCCCCTGGATGATCACGATATCCTCTCGACTGGATCTGGATGATCTGAATGCGCGAAGCAAAATGCAGCTCGCCCAAGGGAGCTCGCCACTTTCAGGACTGTTCACCGTAAGTTTCGATTCTGTGTTTACATGCCACTG
>OMLI01060720.1:0-12034 GCA_900302605.1 Rondeletia loricata
GCCTGCAGAGTATTTGGAAGAACAAAAGTCATCTGCTGTCCATCTGGCCGCTGTGCCGGAGCGGTAATACCCCCTCATATTCCTCAGCTTCCCAAGCACCCGTGGACAATCCATTCTCTCCCCCCTCCCCGCCTCACCATCCTGCTCCACTCCACCACCACCCTCCCCCCGCTGGCCCTGATCCCCCATCCCAGGACCGAGAGGTGGGATCCGGTGTCAGTGCCCCAGAAAGACCCCTCTCTCTGGAACATGTGGGGGATCAGCAGCAGTGTTGCTCAGAGGGCTCAGTTTCACTGTTTGGGATTCTCACAGTTGCGCATACGTATCCATTGCTTCCCTGGTGCTGGCTTGTAGGAAAGCTAACATGCGAGATAGCCATCCACTGATCTATTCTCACGAAAAGCGTGAGAATTGTTTGGTGGACAGAGTGGAGGCTAAAACCCACACCAAAACCTTTGTGGAAGCGAGTTTAGCAACCTTTTTAGGGCTGGCATAAATCTTTATGACTTAAATTCATAGTCATACTAAGTAGTATCACACTGATGTAAGTTACATGAAGATAGGGTCTTGTAAGGGATAAAAGCAGAAATTAATGCTTTTCTGAAAATATCATGGATTTTTTGTTTATATTGGTGTTTGTTATTGCCTTATGGTGATCACCAAGGTTATAGTTTACCCACCTTTTTATTTACAACCACATCACTAGTTGTAGCTGAACTGTAACCTAGTGGTTGTATACAATTTGCTTTTGGGATACCACACATGACAACACACATCTGCTGATCCCCTGTCACACAATGACCAGTCTTAGCAGTGTGGAGGAATAGATCAAGAGGGTGTCTGATGCTAAATAGATTCAGGCTTTTCATTTTTTCCATTTAGTTTTCCCCAAAAAATCTCAATGTCCAAAAGCACGTCCCTCATAAAGGCCTCAGGTGTAGCCTATTTCAACAAACTATTGCAGCAAGGGGCCTCATACTTTCTTCTATCCGTTCCACATCCACCACAGAATGGTTTCTGAAAGTGGTCCCCTGCTACTTAAAAATAGCCCTAGATGCAAGTCTTTCCAGATACAGCTCCAGCTATGTGGAGGAAGCTGAGCAAGTGCACCACCTCTACAGATCAACCAGGTTCTCTGCTGAATATTGTCGCCTACATACAGCACACAGGAGGGACTGAAATAACCTATTGTGCCCTCTCTGAGTGGTACTAGATTTCCGCACCGTGCCAGAGATAAAGGATCGGGCCACTTGTCAGAACTGGGTTTTTCAGCTCCTAAGTGATGAGGAACAGCTCTGCAGGCTTGCTAATGTACAGTAAATGTGATGGGTGGGTTGAATTGTTGAGTTATGCAAGGCTTTCAGCCCTCTGTAATAGTGCAATACTTTGGCACGTTGCGTAACAGATTCGTCCTCCTCGCCTTTTCAGTGTGGGCCCGACTATACTTCTACTGTCCCTGGTTCATTTCCATCCATGCCCTTTAACTTTGCATAGCAAAATCACAGCGATGAATTCACCACTTCACTAATTCCGAGGTTTGTTTTTTTAGGTGGTGGGGAGCATAGAGAATAGCATGCCATTTTGCGGCAATGTAAAAATGTATTACTATTTAATGTGATTAGCATTTCAGTAATTGTCTGTTTCATTCCACCCTGCCATAAGAGAAGAAAAACTGAATCAAAATACAATGAATCAAAGTACAACAAAATATCCTGTGGATATTCCTGCATGTAGCCGTGTACCGTGCATGTAGATATTGCTGTTTCTGTGCAGGTGTGTCTCTGCCTGTTGGTTTTCTGTGTCCCTGGGTGTATTTGTGTCTATTATGTTTGTTTGCTTAGTCTGGGTGGTGCAGAAGTGCAGAGGGTTCAAGCTGAGGTTGACCTGACCCAAGCCGTTCCGTGGACCACAGTCCTCCTCAACCAATCAGCCACACGGAGGGTCGGTGGCAACATAACCCCTGCAACAACAAAAAAAGTCCAGCTTAAGGGGTCATTTAGTCTCATATTGAATCCTAAAATGAGTTTTGCCTATAGGGGTGAGAAAATTCCCCTTGTTCCCAATGCAATGTCACTTGTTTAAGGAATTATCTAGAAACAAGTGTCAATACCTTGAAACAAGGCAGAATAAGGCTACTGGTATCAAGTAAATTACCACTGATTCAAGAAAATTCTCGAAAGAAGTTGATTTGCATTGGAAACAAACTGGAATTATCTCACCCACATTGAACAGATTTTCTCACTAGTTATAAGAAAAATCTGATTTTAAGACTCAATACTAGACTAAATGAGTTGTTAAGAAGAATGTTTTGCAGTGAAGCCTGCATGTTAACCTCCCACTGCTTCATCTTTCTGTTAACACCTCATCAGCGTTGCTCCACCTAACACGGAGTATTACAAGGCCTCAGGGGAGTCGGCCTGGATCAGATGATACTGCTGCAGAGATGATCGGTCAACATGAATGCTACACATACATGTGACTCTATCTTCTACTGTACATCCAGATCTTTGTTTGCATTGGTGTACTTATATATCTTAAATGTAAATGTTTTTTTGTTTTTTTATTAAGTTATGGTGTGTTACTGATATTGGCTCTCCTGAAAGGTGCTAAGTGTAGATTTGTTTTGAAGCTCTGCTGATGATATTTTACAAAGCCATATATTTCATTCACACTAATAAAAGAAAAGATTTTGATTTTTAATAGTGGCTTAAAATTTAAATGGGATGAGGCTTGCAAACAGATATGGCTTTTTATTTAATAGGAATTAATATTGTACCATTAAATCAAAGGAAACATGAACACCTATCAACATGTCAGTTTTTGCTCTTTTTTTTACAAATCCAAACAACAAACAAATGGGATCTTAAATCTAGCCCATTGAATTTAAATACAGAATGAAAAAATATGCAGAATACAGAGCAAAACTAGACCAGTAAACCATAGTGAAATAATCAGACACATGTACTAGACAATGTACTTTGGACATTGGTTTTGAAAAAACAAAACAAAAAAATACATCTCTAATGATGTGGAATGCGAGTGGTACATTTTATACAGTATATTTTTTGGGTTTCTTTCAGATAACAAATTACTCTATTCACAGAATATACAATTCAATAAACATTTTATTTACCAGTTACTTTTGAGGGTGTTCTTATATGTGGGGCCCTTGTTACAAATCGTTGTTTTTTTATAATAATTTTCTCAGTGTTTGACTCATTCACAGTACATGCTTTTAGTCTCCAAACACAGCACATCCTCCTACTGTTCTTCCAGTCAGTCAGGAGACTGCAAGCAACCACACGACACTACAAGAACAATACCTTAATCAAGTCTAATCCCATGAGCAGATTTCTTTACAAAAAGACCACAGAAATATAGAATTTCCCCCCCACATCAGGTCAAAAGTTGTTTCTCTTTTAAAACAGACCCCACGCCTGAATACTGCTGTTAATCTCACCATGAATTAGATGAGAGGCCGCTGGGAGGGCCCTTTTAATACTGCATACCCCTCGGACAATATACACACACCTCAAGACTGAAAAAAATCTTTGGTCAACATTAGCAGTATGCTACAACCAGAACAGCAAAGACAGGGAGAACAAAATCACGCAGATTCATACAACACCAAACAATAACTTATTGATCAAGTTCACGACACTAGCTTTTTGACAAGGATTCTTTTTTAAGACCATTGTCCAAATGAACAAAACGACACAGATCTAGAAGTTACTTCACTGCTGCTTTTGATCAGTACATTATGCATAATTTCACAGGGAAAATTTGGATATTTGATAACAAAAACACCAGAAAAATCTCTCGCATGATACAGTTTGATAACTGAACTCTCACCTGAACAGTACATGGAAAAAGTCAGTTAATCTAAATGGGACTTTTAAGGTTTAAAACTGGACTATAAGGCAAAGTAATGAAAATAAATCATTACTGCATAGAAATAAAAGATTGGTTGAGATAGACTGAGGTGTGACATTTTGGAGACATGATTTCTGAATGCTGAAGCTTTTCAGGTGTGAGGAACAGCTAAATATCCAGTCAGGTGTATCTTTTGATTGTTCTTTACATGTTGATGTGTAAATACAGACAGATGCACGTAGCATTGCATCACCAAGTATTTGCTGATAAGCCATGAGAATCACTTTTAGTATACTTGCAAACAAAGACATGTCAAGATGCTGTGAAATAAACACCATAAAGAAAATGGAAAAATCAGTGGATAGAAACCCTTTTGCTCCAAAAGCAGTTGAATCTGCTGCAACAAAAGAGCTCATTATTTCCCAAATTCAAAGCTCACTAAACACTACACCCTCTTTTTCCCCAAACAATGACAACAGTATGGACTACAGTATGGAATTTTATTTTAAAAGTGCTGATTGGAAAGCCTGTTTGTTTTCATGTCCACAAAAAAGTATAATTAAGGAAATCAGTCATGTTGGCATATTAGCTGAAGTTCAGTCTCTACTCCTGGTCCAGAGTGGTACCGGAGCTAACAGCTAGGTTCCTGTGGAGGTTCGGGTTCTGGCTATGTCTGTTTCTGCTTCGTACAGAGGAGAAGGATGTATCGCAGCCAGGGACTTTACACTTGTGAAGCAGCCGCAGATGGACAGTCTTGTAATGGGCCCTGAATGTGCCCTTGTTGCTGTAGACCTTTTGGCAGACATGGCAGGTTATTGGAGATCCCCCCCCTCCCTGAAGCCCGCCCTGTCCTCCCCCAACGCAGCCTAGGGTCCTCTCTCCCCCGAGCACCAACTCCTCGCCTCCGGGCCTCCCTACACCGATCCCGTCGCAGCTTTCATCACTGTCCTCCATGGGGAGCGCCTCCTCATCCTCATCCTCCATCCCCTCCCCTTCCTCACTGCCGGCTCCATCTGAGTCCCAGGAGGATCGGGCAGGGGCAGAAGAGGAGGTGCTCAGGTCCAGGACTGCCCCATCCTCTCCACCTCCTCCTACCCCCTCCATTTCTCCTAAGGGAGATGCCTCAGAGTTGTCTGTTGCAGTGGACATCTTGCTCATAGGGAAGACCAGGCCCATGCGGTTGTGTCCTCTGAAGATGACGGAGGTCTGGGCGGTCAGGTCTCTCTGGTCCCGATGGGGCAGATCTCTGTCCCTCTGGTCCTGACAGTAGTCCAGGCCAACAGAGTCTCTGTCCCTGCAGTGGGACAAGGGCGAGTAGAGGGCGTTGACTGGGCCGAATGTGTCTTTGGTCAGCAGCTTGTGGTGCAGGTTCAAATTTGCACTGTGTCTGGGGATTGAAAAGGTCAACATAACATTTTAAATTCACCGTAAATTAATACACCATTTGGTGGATGCATTTTACACAATGCACCTTATAGTACCATGAGGGCATACATTTTTAGCATGAGTCCCCAGTGGGAATTGAACCCCTAACCCTGACAGCATTAGTGCCATGCTCAATTCACTGAGCTACAGCACCATAATATACATTCCATTTGAATTAAATAATGCATTTTTATCTTTTCTTTATCTAACTATCTATCAGTGGCAGTGGTTCTCAACCATGTGCCATTGAGCCCCAAGAGTCTGCAGGTTTTCATTTCAGCCAAACACCACAGCAGCTGATTTCACTGATTAGTTCCCCCTCTGGTTGAAAGTGTACTATTCAGTCAAATCAGCTGCTGTAGTAGACTCTTGGGCCTCAATGGTACATGGTTTGAGAACCACTGGTCTATATTACTGATATACAGGGTAATAATAATAATTATTATTATTATATACAGGGTGTCTGAAAGGTCTGGAATCATAGGGAAACCCCCGACTATATGAGTATCGAAACTACTCCTCAGAGGTGGGACTTGAACCCACGCCTCCATTCAGAGACCATAAACCCTGGAGCCTTAGATCACTCAGCCATCCTGACAACTAGTGTCTGCGGGGAAACCAAGTGCAACAAGAAAAAACTTGAGGTGTTATCATTATTCCTGTAATTCCAGACTTTACAGACACCCTGTACTATATAGTTAGTATTATTGTCATCACTCATCCATCCTATTGTGACATTATTTTACCCTGCTTCCTCATTTACTGCCTCTCACCTGTCTCGGCTCCTGCGGGAGGGGAAGGCGGCGTTGCAGCCGTCAACCGTGCACATGTGCATCTCCTTCAGGTGGACGTTTCGGTAGTGCATCTTGACGCTGTAGGGGTTCTTAAAGGTCTTGCTGCAGATCTCACAGTGGTGCGGCAGGTCGGCATCGGGGTCAAAGTGAGACAATCCCGACTCGCCGTAGTCGTCTATACAGGCATCGGGCCCTTCCTTCTCACGGTCTGAGAGTTGGAGAGTACCCCCGTTAGTCACCCTGTGCTCACCCTCTTCCCATCCCAGATCACAGAGTTTGTCGGCTGCGTGCAGTGAGTTCACGCACTCCCTGTCCTCCCTCTCTTCATTCTCAGCAGGTTCCCGACAGAGGGAGTGGTTCTCTCGGTGGTTCTCTCTCAGTTTGTTGTCGAAGGGGGATGACATGCAGGTGATGACCCCTGTTTCAACTTGCTGTGGCCCCTCATCGTTTTCCTCTCCCTCTATCATCTCTCTATCTGAACTTTGGTCTAACAGATGCTTGGCACCTTCCCTCTCCCTCTCTCCGCCAACATAGATCCCTCCCTCCTCCTTCTCTCTTCCCCTCTGCTCACCAGCTTGTCGTGCACACATATGCCCTCCTCCTCCTCGTTTACTGTCACACTCTTCCCTGTCCCTGCCCTGTAATGGAGCCTCATCCTCAGAGCTGCTCCCCTTATCCATCCCCTCATCTCTCTCCACCGCCTCCTTCTCTATCTTAATGGGCATGCTTGACTTCCGAGACTTTTTCTTTGGTATGGGGTCTCCTGTGCATGGTTCAGGGGCCGTGGTGGGTTTGAGGGGGACAGAGGAGGACAGGAGGGGGAGGGAAGGTAGGGTTCCAGGGGTGTTGGCAAGCTCTGCAGGGGTAACCAGGCTGCGGTAGAAAGGCAGGACTGGCTGTACTGTCTTCAGGTTGGGGAAGAGGATGCCACTCTGGCCCATGCTGGGGAAGGAGCTGCTGTGGAGCTTGGAGCCACTGTCCACATGGCTCACCATGTAGCTGGGTACTGACTTGTGGCTCTCTTCAGAAGAGACAGGAATGGAGGTGCCGTATTCAGGCCTTTTCTCTCCTTCTGAGCCCTCGTCGGCAGACTGGCTGCCCCGCAGGTCTTTGTCCCGGTTGTTGCGGTTCATGGGCATGTGCAGGCGTGGATTTGGGTTGGCACTGTGGCGATTGCGACTGCGCAGCGAGCTGAACACCATGTTGCAGCCCTCAATGGTGCACTTATGCTTAATCTTCAGGTGCACTGCGTTGTAGTGGATTTTCAGTGTGCCTTTGTCATAGAAGGTCTTCTCACAGGCGCTGCAAAACACACGGCCCTTTTTCAGAGAGCTTCCTCCTGCCACCCCCCCACTGCCTCCCCCGTTCCTGTCCAGGGAGCGCAGCTTGCTCTCGGGCGACATCTGCATGACCTCGGAGCTCATGGAGGGTGTGCAGGGCGTGGAGGGCCCGTCGGAGTAGTTGTCGCTAGTGGGGAAGTCCTCTGCCTCCATCTTAGTGGTGGTGGAGAGGCCATCCATTGGGTTGTCTCCACCTCGGTCCAGGTCAGAGGTGAAGGAGGCCGAGCTGGACCCTAGCAGGCTGCTCTCTGTCGGAGGGTGGGGCAGAGGGAGTGGGTTGTCCCTCTCATGACCTTGATCATCTCGTCTCTGTGGCTCCATTGGCCCGTGGCCGAGCTGCAGGTGTTGCTGGTGCTGCTGGTGCTGCTGCAGTGCCCCTGGTGGCGAGCCCAGGAGCGGTGCAGTAACGGAGCCCAACAGCTGGAAGGGCAGCATGAAGGCCATGCTGTTGATAAAGTTCTCAAAGTGGTGCACGTTGTTGCCGCTCAGCTTCTCCACTTTGGGCGTGGAGAGGTTGGCAGCGGTGCGTGGGGTGCTGCGCTCAATGAAAGTGCGGATGTCGGAGTTGGTGCGGGTACTGGGAACCAACACAGCCTGGCCCTCCTTGTCCTGCAGGGCCATCAGCTCCACAATGGACTTGGTCTCGCCAAAACGCAGGAACTGCTGCAGGGTGGCGATCTCTTCCTCGAACGTCATGATGGCCCAGCGGTCCAGCACCTTCCCAGCCACATCCTACAGACAAGACAGGCAGAGAGGGGATAGAGGAGACAGCAATAGAGTACAGAGAGGATGAGAGGGCAAAGGAATGAAGTAGATTGGAAAGGAGAGGGAAAGTGGAAAAAAAGGGTATGGGGAGAGAGCAATTTCATCATTAGCATGATAAGTGTATGTTGGGTTGCTCATACATATTCACAGAGTGGGTTAGATGATGCACCCTATAAGGCAGACTGACAAGCTAGCTAAATAAAGGAAACAGATGGAGTGTTAATACAAGTAGGCACCACAGAACCCAGGGAATCCTCATTACACAGACAGACATTGTTTCATCTCGCAGGTCATTTCTCTTCATTTAAATCATGTGGATTTACCCACTCTCCATCAGCAGAAACAGAGAGAACACACGTACACACACACACATCATAGTGGGAACATAGTATGCATACGAGCATACCAGCAGACACGAACACTCATACACACACTCCCAGAGGCGTGCAGAGATAAACACATACTGTACATGCACAAACACACCACACACACACACACACACACACACACACACACACACACACACACACACACACACACACACACACGTCAGGGTGGGGGAGATCAGAGGGCGCCTCACATTGATCAAGTGGGTCCTCTCTCTCCTAGCCCAGCAGTAATCACATGCAAGTTCGGGTGTCTTTGAAAGTGAGGAGCGGCTTCATGCCGTAACCGTGATTAATATTTCATCATAGAGCATTCATTGGGGCGCCTGTCGAGGATTCTGACTCTACATTCGCCATTAGACGAGCTAACATGAATTAAACGCGGCCCAGCCTGAATACTTGATGATGTACTAATCGAAGTGAGAGCCTGCGCTGACACTGTGCCTGCAGCCCATGCCTTGGCTTGCTTGGCTCCGGCTTGAGAGGAAATCTGGAGCAAAAGAAATAATATTTACAAATCTACCCGGCACCATTTGGAGACCTCTCCGAGCTGGTGGTAGCACAGCAACAAGCAGGAGGTACCTGGAGAGTTCATGGCCTTGGTCTCTACATTACATCCCTCCTCTTACCTCCTCTCCTTTCCCTTCCTTCTCCTCCTCTTCCTCCTCCCCCTCCTCTTCACAAATTAATTCCCTCCCTTCAGTACCACCCCATGCTCTTGCTCTGCCCATCACTGCCATGGCCCTGCTTTTACATGTGAATGATGGACACACACACACTTACACACACATGCGTAAGACCTACAGTAACAGCCATCCCCTCACCCAAGTTTACAAAGTGCTTCACAATCAAGACAAATAAAAAAGACACAAAAACAAGGTTACATAAGCAAAGACGTGCACAGCAGCAAAAAGACATCGCCATTAGGGTGGGGTTCCCTAGTTAGGTTAAGGGGTGGAAGTGGAGTGGGTGTGGTAAAATTATACCAACAAGCCAATATACTGCAACATAGTAGTAGTAGCATGATAACTCCATTTGTACAGCACGTATCCATGACAAAGTTTACTAAGAGTATGCAATCCTAAGTAGAATTAGATCAATATATTGGTGTGCCGATATTGGGCTTACATTAAAAATTGGATATCGTCCAGTCAGTGTCCACTTTTCATATGATGGAGGTTCCTCCCTGACCACAGCTAATGAACTAGTGAATTATTAAAAATTTTTTTATCAGATGTCTGACCAGAGAAATCATTCCACTTTGGAGTGGGAGGATTTTACTCAAAAGATGTCTCACCCTGGACTGAAGACTGAAGGGTGAGACTTAACAATTTCATTAGCATGGCTTTCAATGGAGAGTTTTAGTGTCTCGCGATGATCTAAATGCTGTTTCAGAGGCTTTTCCATCCTGACAAGAATAAAACTCTGGGGCAAACACTGACTACTTATAATTTTTTGGAATAGTTTTGGCATGAAAATGGTCAAATATCGGCACAAAAATATCGACTATCAGCGGTATCAGTATCGGTATAGGCCTTGGTCAAACCCTAATCCTAATAATAATAATACGTAGTCCTAAACACACACAGAAAAAAAAGCTTCCCCCTACTTACCTGCAGTACGTATCCTCGTATGTAGTCCTGCAGCGTCCAGTCGAGGGCGTTGAGGATCTGGATGACCTCCTCCTGTTTGAGGACGGAGAAGAGGCGGTCCAGGAGGATCTTGAGGCGGACAGGGATGGCCTGGGTGCCGTACAGCATCAGGCTGCAGATATCAAACACCACGTTGGAGTGCACGATCTCCACCTGGCTGCTCTGGTACATGTGGTGCACCTTCAGTTTACTCAGGGCTAGAATACACGCATCAGATTAGATTAGATTAGATTGGATTAGATTAGATTAAATTGTAATGGTCCCTGTGGGGAAATAGTGAGAGGACACAGCAAAGAAACACATTGGGTATTAAAAAAGAATAGAAGCAATTGGAGGTGTGTGTGTGTGTGGGGGGGGTAAACATACTGTAATGCACTAGAACATTGTGAAAATGAGTAGAAATATATTTTTAAACGATTAAAAAAACAAAACAACATAGAGACAAATAAGATTAATGGAAAATATGAAGAATATGTACAATATGAAAATATGAAAAATATTCAAATATATGCAGTATGGAACTAAATGAAAATGTATATATATTTTATTGTTGTCATGTAAAAACCTCGTAGTTCCAGTTTTGGGGCTTTTAATGTTTTCATATTTTCATGTTTTTTCAATTGAAGGATTACTTAAGTACAGGTTAAGACATCTCTACAAAACACCATGGTTATCAAGCTAAAAACAAGGCTGTTTTTCTTAGTTCCTAAAACGCTGTGAGGTTTTTACCCAACAGTGATGATATGTAGCATGAAAATAAATTAAAATATACTGTAGATATATATGCAATATATATCAAATGAGAAAATATTTAAGAAACAAAACCAAAAAACACACTATCGCTGTGGACATTCTTCTCCCTCTTCATTAATATCCTATAACATGTCACTGATAAACAGATTTAGTGGTATTCTGCTTTTGGTTGATGAATCAAACCAATATATGTGATCATCTGAACGGGCACATTCTAGATCAGTGACTATGGCGGTGAACTGGAGAACACGATGCATGATTCAACATCCGAGGGGAATACCAGTCAATTTGTTTGGTATTCAAGTGTGTTTCCAGAGCTGGTTACACTCCTAAAAAGGGTGTGTCCTTATCAACACATGCACGTGTCTAGTTTGGGACAACACACGTTTGTGCAATTTTTCGACACATGTAAAAGGTGCTATGTGAAGCATTTTAAGATCAATAAATCATTACCACATTAATTTGGAGTCATTAGTATAATTACCGTAAACCAGGGGAAGGAACCGGTTCAAGGAACGAAAACGAAAACCGGAAAAGAACGATATTTTGCGACGAACAGAAACATAACCAGAAACGAAAGTGATTTATTATGTTCCGGAACATAACCATTATTAATAATACACGTGAACCGGTTAATAACGTTATTTTTTCGTTCCCGGATATTGGGGAGGATAGCGTCACTTTTGCTTCCGTAAACAACCAAAACGTCAGTTTTGCTACAGCCGATTGCCTATTTTACAGATACATTGATAGAGGTGGTGGCAGACATGTTCACGGGGATCATCTGTGCAGATATTTGCGCAGATTGCGCGGATGTCTGCACAGATGATCCCCGTGAACACGTCCAGAATCAGAATCCCCTGCCATTCACTTTACTAGGACAGAACTTTTGAGTGACAACTTAATTAACCAATCATTTTGACGTGTAGTGGGTGAGTTATTACCGTCACTACAGCTGTTCAGGGGGAGGCACTATACATGGTGACGGTTTGTTGTGCATGAATGGAAGGCCTGGGTTTAATTGCGGCGCCTTTTTCAAGACAAAC
>OMLI01060726.1:0-11197 GCA_900302605.1 Rondeletia loricata
TCTCCAATAGTGCTCACAAACCAAGAAATAAACATGTTTAGATTCCGTGTTTACACGCCACTGCGCATGCGCCACTGAGACGCTGAGAAATTGAAATCAGACGGGTCAATGAGCATGTAACCTGACTCTGCTGAGCATGCGCAGTGGCGTGTCCATGACTCATGGCATGAGCGTGCAAGAGTTTTCTCAGCGTGTCAGTGGCGCATGCGCAGTGGCGTGTAAACACGGAATCTAAACATGTTTATTTCTTGATTTGTGAGCACTATTGGAGAAAACCACCTACCCAGGGTAGTTCGTATGCGCTTACTTGTGTTGGACATAACAAAGACACAGCTATGGGAGCTGCTGAACACTCGTTTGGAATACAATGGATCTCAATGACTGGCCAACAGCCAAATTTCGGAACGCCGGTACTCCGCGAGAGAGGGTGAGTTGATCAAAACTCATGGCTGATTTACATCTCGACATAGACCAGGTCAACAATTAACCTGGGGTCTTAGCAGACCGGCCAATTCCTTTAAATACAGTTATTAGTTGTTGTTTTTTTCCATCACATCTGCTTTACTAAACAATTGGACTTCTTTTAGTGTCCATTTATAGTTTCAGAACTTTCATTAGCGATGTTCAATCACAAATGGGCTGGTTTGGCCAGCTTTGTTTCTTTATTTTGTTTTTTAAAATGGTTGTAAATTCAATTCCGGGTAGCAGACCTGGACTTTAAACCTGCAGATACCCTGTGTAATGTTTTGGAACTGGACCCTTCATCTGTCTTCTTATGTATCTGGTGAACTATCTATATTCTTCCATGTCTTTCTTCCTTTACAGTCACATGACCGCCTGCAGGTGTACGGGGGTCATAGTGATATGGTGATGTGCATGGCCATCCACAAGAGCGTGGTACGTCTGCTTAAACTGGTCTACCTCTGTGTGAATATAAATGTACATGAAGGAGGTTCATTTTAGAAGAGATACATTTTCATGCTCCCTTTAATAGTTTGTCTTCATTCAGCTGTATCTGTTACTGTGTCTCCCACCTAGATCTACACAGGCTGTTATGACGGGAGTGTCCAAGCAGTAAAGCTCAATTTGATGAAAAACTACCGCTGCTGGGTAAGGAGATGGCTCCGAAATACAGTGCACAGTGAATCTTAAAGCGATATTTCACTTTGGTAGAACATTTCAGCTTGCAGACCCCCATAGAAGTCCAGGAGCAGAGGACCTACAACATTTGTTGTCTTGAGGTTCGGTTGTAATCACCAGCAATCAGGATAGTTTTTATCCCCAGCATTCACTATTGATAATTGCAAATAGACAACTTCTTATCAAGTTAGATGCCAGACTAAAAATCTAATCATATTTCCCAGGACTAATTCTCCTTGTTTTTAAATGTGTTTGAAGTAGGGCTGTCACGATATCAAATTTTCACAATACGTTTATCATGGCAAAAAATATCACAATAACGATATTATCGCGATATCTATAGCAATCATTAAAAAAAAAATGTGATCACTTAAAATGCATCTTTAACTTTATTTTGCTCCAATGTTTGTTTTCTCTTTTAAAACTGAAAAATGATTACAATGAATTTTTCATGGCAGTCAACAAATAAGATTCATCAGATTATCATGAAGTGTGTGTGTGTGTTAGTGCGTGTTACTATTTCATTTTAAAATGCCGTTGTTATTGTCAAATACGATATATCGTAGCTGGATTATTTACGTGATATTAGTATTTTCATTTTTTAAATACCATGATTATTGCAAAACCGGTATATCGCGACACCCCTAGTTTGAAGTATAATTTTAAGTCAAGGTCCCCAGACCTGCCAATTTTGGTGGTGGACGATTCATTAACTCATAGATATAAGTGCACAAATTGTTTTTAATGTTTTACTAAAGTGAAATATCACATTAAGTTTCTCTTTCACTACTGAACATTCTTTTTGTTAAGAAGGAATTTAATGATGATGAGATTCACTCTTAGCATTTCCTGGCTCAGCATTTGTCTTTGTGACCTTTGTCCTCTGTCCAGTGGCAACCTTGCTCTCTGATCTTCGGCATGGCGGAGCACCTTGTGCAGCACCTACTAGGAGACCACAGCAACCCTCGTCTGCAGACCGTCAAATGTCGCTGGCGAGGCTGCAACGCTTTCTTTGCCTCACAAGACTCTGTTAAGCAGGTAATGAACTAAAGCCATCTTTTATTGATGTGATGATTACCAGATTATCTAAGCAGTGTGTTCCATAGTCATAACCAATAATATAGTCCCATTGATAGTTTGTTGTCGAAAGTGAGGATCTCAGGGTGCATTCACACCAAGCATGTTTGAAGTGGTTTATTTAAGCTCTGCGTTTACTCCTGTAGTTCGGTTCATTTGGGCAGGTTGAGAACAATGCCACTCCAACTGCGGTGCGATTTGTTAGGAGTGAGAACGTAATTTGAAGCAACTACAGAAACCATTGCGTGGTTTTATAGGCATAAGGAGACTGATGTTGAAATCTGATAGTCAGCAGTTACTCATGCTTGGGAAGCCTAGCATAACAAAATGAACTGAGGGCAAACCGCAGTCTCAGCTATTTCTTCATGTGTTCTTAACTGGTATGTACACCAGAGAAGAAGAGTGCAGACGAGTCCATAGCTAACGTTACAGGCACTGAACAATTTTGTTTGGACTCTCTCCCCCTCTGCTGCCAAAATCTCTAACCTGGCAGGATGACAGGTCACCAAAACTCTGTCCGAGCTACTCGTGAGTCATGTGACTTTTGTTTACAAGCCCTGGTTCACTTGTAATTGGGCAATGTGAACCTAAATGAACAAATAAAAAAAATGCACCACGGTTAACTTTTCCACTATGGTTTGGACCAAAGAAAACAAACCGTAGGTGTGATCGCACCCTTACAGTATGTTGGAACATTTACCAATACACAGGATCAGATCTAACTATCCCTTATGCTATTAAACCAGGGTGAGCACCTCTGCAGAAACCTAGCTTGAATGTTACAGGAAAATGGGGTTGAGTTGTATGAGGGCACCTTCCTTCCCAGGTGTTTTGTTGAATCAGGCCCACAATACCTCCAGAAGGCTCAACAGTAATCAGGATAATGAGTCTTGTGTCTCTGCTTCCTGCAGGAGCTGCCTGAACACATGCAGAGCCACATAGAGGAAGACAGCAAGCTGGAGCCGTAACAGAAGTGGTGAGGCAATGCAGCAGATGAGGCTGGAGATCCACCCATTACAACACACTAGCTCATTTTTTAAAAGCTTTTTTTGTTTGTTTTGTTCCCAAGTTCCTTTCAGGATTTTTGGTTTTATGGACGCACACACCCCATTCATTTCTAATGGGAGATTCCTTTTTTCTTCCAGCTTTTTTGTGTTCCTGATCACATCTCTTGGTCTTATGGCACAAAATACACATAGTTGGACCTACGACTTGCATTTTACTCTGAACTGCGCCAGTGACAGGAGACTAGAAGAGCCACTCGTTATTGAAGCTGAAGCTGTTTTATGAAGGGATTGATACTGGGCAGTGTTTACTACTTCAAAAGCCACACCCAGCGCTGTTGGTTAGTTAGACTAATTCAGTCTCTAATGAACCTACAAGGTGTTGACACTGTTATTATCTACTACATCATCAAAATTGCTGTTTATAGGATGATCAGCTATTTTCTTTATCATCAGTTATTTGCAATAATTCATTTGCTTTAAGTCATCAATAATTTTGGGTTGTTTCTGTGACAAGTTAAAGGGTTCACTACTAAGTCGCGGGCTCTGTTGGTTCCACAAGGTGTTGTTTTTTGTAATGGAAGTTTGAGGACATTGCTCACTGTGAATACATGGTGTGGGGCTTTGGATGGCATGACACAGTACAGTATACAGAAACCTATTTCAAACACATTAGTCCATAGGTGAAGCTAACCATTCAGAACATTTCATGCATTTTCTACAAATATGCAGCATTAACATTGCTTATTGGGTGTGGCTTTTGTCAGGCAACAGATACTTTGAATTGTTTCTTCAAAAAACACCTTGTTCAGAGATGTATTGGTGATTGGCTCTGAAATGGAGATTACAGATTGACTATCACCTGTTGTTATTGAAATTTCTTCTAATCTGATTCTTTTGATTAACGAAAGTTAAGCTGCAAAGGCGAATGCCACTCAATTAGATTAATATATACTACTCAGATAGTCCAGACCAGTTGAAATGAGCCTGTAATCTGTGATGCCACACATCAGGAGCTGCTCTGAGGATGATGGCTGAGCTGCTCTGAGGATGATGGCTGAGCTGCTCTGAGGATGATGGCTGAGCTGCTCTGAGGATGATGGCTGAGCTGCTCTGAGGATGATGGCTGAGCCCCAAGTGTCTATGACATTTCCCAGATTCCCACAGCCTGAGACTTTAAGGTTCACTCTCGCTCACTTTAGGAGGGCTGAGGACTTTCCCTCATGAAATCAGCAAGTCTTTGAAGGATTTCAGGATTTCTTGAGCCCTTTATTCAAACTTTTGAGTGTAACATTTTGAAAATGTAAGTAATGAGATTGCTCTCTCTTCAAAGTCAAAGTGTCATGCTTACATGCAAAACAGCTTGTGTATGAATAAAAAAAGTGGAAAAACAACACTGTTTACTTGTATCATAAATCTATAATACAGTACATAACTTTATAGTGTAAACCTCTAGGCTGATATTTATCAACCTGCACTGTAATACATATTTGTTAATGCAGAACCTGTGTATGTGCTAAATACGTACGCATGCTCATCTGCTTTCAAAACGGAGCTCTCTTTTTTCTGTTTCTTTTTTTCATTTTGATTAGAACATATCCCATGTTTTGCGTTGCTCATGCTCACTTGCATAGCTGATGTTAGTTTTCCTGATTTCATGCAGTAGGGATATCCCACATTCCCTCCCAACTCACACCCTTACCCCGTCTTAGACTCGCAAACTTGACAACTTGGAAATAAATCACTCACGTCTTTGAGAGCTCAACCCATGTGTCCAGAGTCCAAAACTATTTTTAGCAATTCTGTGTTCCCCTTTTCCCCAAAACTCGTTCTAGGCAATGTCACAGTCCCGTTTATCAGTTTGCATGACACAGATTATGGAGTGGAACAAACTCGTACCAGTCTTTTGGGGCAATGAGAGAAATCCAGAACAAACTGTCCAAGGATATAGGAGTAACTTATATGAATGCCAGAATTTTGTGGTGTTCCGTTTTAAACCCATGCCTTAATGTGATACTGTATGTATATACATTTTAATTGAACACCTAATGTATGTGTACAGCAATAAAAGACAATATAATTTACATTATTCATCTCCATTGTATTTTAAAAACATACATACCTGTTCAATGTACATCAAGTATTCCCTCCTTAGATTTGTCAAACAAAATGTTCATTCAATCAGGGCTTATATTCAGACATTTGTTGACATTGATGATGCTAACATATTAATGCAATACTAAGTACATTTTTAACATATCAAACCTCCATTTGTCCTGACGCACAAAGCTCAGCTCCACAGTTACACTGCCTTCACTGTTCATCGTCGCTTCATGCCAAAGACAGACGCAACATGATTATCTATCAGACTACACTGACTTCAGCATTCATCAGATTGTATTGCTCTCTTCATCAAATCAAATTAAATCTAAAGCATTTTAGCATCTTAACTTGAGTGACAATAGAAATTAGTTGTTTGGGATATCACAGAAAATTGGGGAAGTCGCCAGCCCTCTCATTTTGATATCAAGATAACATTTCTATAAATCACAACTTTGGCTTGGATTTTGTTGTACTTTTTCTTAAATGAAGCCATGGACAAAGAAATGTGAGTGGCTGTCCATGGAGAGGAGAGTTGTATACACTAAGTAGGTGTCATGGTCACTGGCAGGGTAGGTTGACCTAAGAATACATGGTCAACTGGAGCCACTACAAAGAGAGCAAAAGACAAACATGAAGGTAAGCATAAAGGGTTTCATAATAAAAATGTACATAGTATCACATCTGATTTAACAATTATTTTGTAGAGCAGACATTGGTAGAATTGGCATACCTCCAGGACATTGAGCTTGATTATGCCGTCTCCATCTTTGTCAAAGGCGTTGAATGCCCCTGCAACAGACCCAACACGTCAGACTCCATCCATCTCCATCTATTTTATATTAACCTCAAACTCATACAGTAGGGCAAGGCTGCAAAAAGTGTGGCCTATGTGGCAAATTTGGCTCTCCAAAGTGTCACAAATAGTGTAAAATATAATGTATTTTCACCTATCTATTTTAATTCAATTTAAAACATCTCCGAAGTAATATATGTGAAAAGTGGCTAATTTCGAGTCATATTAACAAGCATCTTAATCGCATATAACTTAAGAGAGTATTATTTACCTGTTTCATCTATAAATAATCATGTCGCATTTCATTATTTTTGGCCCACGACCCACAATGTAAAATTTGGCCTTGTGCCCTCCTTACCAAAATGTTTGGGCCTTCTTGCTGTAGTGAGACGGATGCCAACATGATAACCATATTCCTTGGTTCGTTTTATTGTTCATGCACAAGCCCAAGTGTGGTCTGTACTTACTGAACATGCCCTCTAGCCTCACAAAACAGCAGATGAAGCTGTCAAAATCGATGTTGAGATGTTCGTCCGCATAGCGCATGGCTATGATGTCGTATAACTGGTTGTTGAGATGAAACCCTAGGCGTGGAGAGGATGAGGAAGAGATTAGCTTCATGGTCTACCACAGTCTATGTCATGGTTACAGGATTCTCACACAGGTCTGGAAAGTATGGGGAACGATTCGGACATTTTCCAGATCTCTAACATAATGGAACGAAAACATCATGTAAAAGCTTAGAAATTAACCACTGTATTGTGAATTGCTCACCCCTGAGAGATAACGTACACGACTAAGTTTTGCTAGTACTGTCAGTGTATAGCCAAAGGTGAAAAACAATTAAATTAGCTCTGGAAAAGCATGGAATTCTCAAAATGGAAAATGTGTAGGAAACCTGAGCCAAAGACCAGGAGAAAAACCCTTTCACTGGTTAATCCTCCATAGGAGTGTTGCTGCCATGGTGCTCACCTGCTTCATTCACAGCATTCCTCATCTGAAAACTACTGATGGAGCAGGATTTGTCTTGATCGTAACGTTTGAAGATCAACTGCACACACATGAGATGAGATGGATGATCAAATGAGAAATAGTGGGTCTGTTTAAATATGGGTAGGAATTACGTTGGCAAACACTGTCCTACCTGCCACTGTTTGATCTTCTTCCACAAGTGTTTGAACTCCTGCAGATTCAGCTTTCCTGTCCCGTCCGTCTGAGAAGGGTTCAGTCATGGAAAAAACTTTGCATAGCATTGCTTTCCCTATTATTAGACAGAGAGGTGCCATAGCCAGGAAGCAAACTCTGGGATGTTTGTTAATGTTGGCTGCCTGGGCAATAATTCAATAGTATCATTTGTCATCTTTCAATGGATTCATATCATGATGAAATGATGATATCAACTTATTGTGATACACAATTCTGTAAAGCAATCACTAATTAAAATCTTTCATGAAATGACATCTGCGGCAAATTATGGGAATATTATTTGAAAATTAGAGTTATTTATATTACCATGCAGTTCAATGCGATGAACATCAATTTGATTATTTAACGTGATTTTGCATATTCGTTATATATTGATATCAAAATAATTTCGGATGATTCTCGTGATATTCATTTTGTCCATATTGCCTAGCCCTAAATGTTGGTGATCTAGAAAATGGAGCTTATTCTACTCTTACACTCACTGTAAGATGCTCTGGTCAAGAATACCTAAGATGTAAAAATGTAAACTCTGACCTAAATGAGGGGATTCCTACTTGGAAGATTTTTTTTTACTTTATCCAGGGAAAAGTTTTGCTGAGGACAAACAGTGTTTTTCCATCACCACCTTGCTTCACATTAAAACACGTACACACATTCAAACCTGAGAGCTGCCCAGTACAACTGCAGTCTCCTACATGTTGTCCACTCAGCAAGTGGGGAAGTAGCAGCACTGCTCTTCCACTTTCCCCAGCCGGTGCAGCGATTCAAACCAGCAACCTTCCACTCATAAGCCTGCCAGTCTAGCTGAGAGGTGGCTGCTCTGTCGTCCGCTCCACACACTCTCATCCCGCCTGAAAGGATACATCCATCAAAGCGATCATACTCCGACACGTCTCAAGGCTGAAACCCTCTGTCTTTATTTCATTATCTGTGGAAAAGGACAGCTTGACTCAGCAGCAGAAGAGGAAAGTGCAAAGTGCGACTGATCTTTTCGGTGTACTCACGTTTGTCGAGTACCCTCTTCATGACCACCTTGAGTTCGTTGGCACAGATCTGCATGTCCTGATGGTGGGAGAAATAACACTCAGGTCTCCGCGTCTGTCCTGTGCTGTTCTCGTTGTCCCTTCCTAACAACTCTACTCCCGGTGTCAGTACTCACCTCACCAGCAATCTGCTTGTAAATGGCCTTAAACTGTTTTTCCTCCTCGGTCTCAGGTTGGAGTTTTGGCTGATGGATAGATGAGAGAGAAACCAATGAGTAAATGAGAGGGCTTAGAAACAGACCAAATTGTGCACTGGATGTTTACTTACAAGCTTTTGAAGGATTCTCATCCCAAAATGCTATATATGCAGTTTGAAAAGTGATCATTCGGTATCTCTAAAATATAGCATCCATAATAGAAGAGGTTTTTAATCGCTTCAAATCGTTCCTGCTGCACCATAAACATCACTTCATTCTATGGTTGATCATCACTAGATGCCAGAGGATGCATTTCCTTATCGTACCAGAGGAGAGCAGCATATGAGAAATAGACCGAACCGAGTATTAACAGCAAAGCATGTTATGGCCTTATGGGAAAACAGGTGCAACTGGGCCACTTGAGATCAGTTGGCCTTTAAACTTGATTGTAGTTCAGTCGGGCTTCTTTATACCCAGTGACGGTATGTGACCGAAAGATTGAATTTCTGCCCTGTCAGTCTCCAGGAATTACGACAGGGCAAAGGTTACACTGAGCTAATGGTTACGTATCTGTGTTTTGGTTTGACTGCAAAACCATCTGTGCATACACACTCTGCTCTCCTCACAAATAAATTACCTTTGGTTTCTTCTTCTTTTCCCCCATAATGCCGTCATGCTCGATTTCCTTGTTGGCACGTGCTCTGTCTGACACAAACACAATAGGCTGGGGTAGGGGGACACACGGGTCATTGCAGTGGTTGGCGAGGGGAGAGAAGAGAGAGACGGCAGGGTTGGTTGGGGAGCATTAGGATTGGGGTGAAAGACGAACACAGAATAGAGGAGAAAGAGAAGAAGACAGTTCGTTCAAAAACCCGACATAAAATGTGGAGCGAGGATGGGGAAAGCAGAGTTGAAAATAAATCTAGGAAGATGATCGCCACATGCATCCGTTACCTTTTCTTTCTTTTTCTTGTCTTGCTGATGGCCAGGAAATAAGGAGGGATAGGAGAAGGATGAGATGAGATGAAATGGAGGAAAAGATGTGAAGGAAAAGACTTGCATTTTCTGGTTTGTTATTGACTCTTATGGGGAAAACGGTCAATAGATATGAACATATGCATGGAAACAGGAGAGAGGGGTGAGAGCAGAGTTGATGAGAAATGTAGGCTACACAATTGGGATTTTTAATATATCAAAATCATATTTGATATTGCAGTGTGAAAGTACATGTTATCTATATTGCAAAGGCTGCAACAGCAAGACAGCCTTTTAAATAAAGTTTTTGAATACAGTCAATTAGTGAGGAAGTGTCTGGCAGTCAGGCCTCTCTGGGCCCAGAAATACTAATATGAGGAGAGTGGACATCAGTGGAAAGCCCAATGGGAGACATTCCCACAATCAACTGTTGTAAAGCTACTGAAAGTGTCTCAAACCACATCAAAATGCAGACTTCAAATGTAAAACTACACTTCTATTTTAAGTCATATCACAACTGCAACATCTGTCAGAATAACTGTAATATATTTTGACCATATTGTGCAGCCGTACTACATGGATCAAGTTACAAACCTGCAGTTGGTCAGACCCGATTGTGGTCTCCACTTCCCTTAGAGGGAAACAGACAGATGTTACATTAGAATTCCTGCTGATCATTGTTCATGGCTTTCTTTTTACTGCCTCGCTACAGTCTGCATCCATCTCACTGTCAGCAATCCCTCAAAATAACATCAGCCGGTGCCCCACCCTTATTGATTCTTACTCGGAGGTGCTCCTCTTCTCAGAAAAGACCCTGAGAATGAACTCTCCCTCTTGATGGGGTTCAAAGGTCGAGGGGATGATGACATACTCTCCTGGAGGCAGACGGAAACGCTCTGTTATCTCACGCAGGTTTATGTAGCTCTTGCATTTGGCCTTGGAAGCCGTATACAGGAAGAAGTCCTTCTGCAGATGCTGATTGCACCCGCGCATCTGAGGATGGAGAGAGAGCAGTGAAACTGGGGAATAGTGAGGACAGAACGGTGGAACAATATTTTACACTACAGAAAACTCACAATACTGACAAATAATTGAATTTTCTCAACAACAACAAAATGCAATTAAACACACTGGAGATGCTGTATGTCAAAGAAGGTACATTTGTAATCTATCCTATAAATATGTATAAACCTACAAATACTAGAAACTAACAGATGCTGTGTGCATAGTTTGGCCTATTTTATAAAGTTAACGCATTTCAACTGTATGACAAAAAAGTAAAACGCATTTATGAAATTTCATTACATGAATTATAATGATTTATGAAACTCACTCAAATAAAACGAAAAAATTAAATAAATTGAATGAGTAAATTTTGATGTATGCAATTTGTGCTCATAATGCTAATGCTTTTCAAATGTCTATTTATATTAACGTCTAAATGACAAATTTCAATCAAATTGAAATAATTGAACTATATGTTATCATGCTATCTAGGTTACATAGATGCAATAACAGTCAGACAAACAATTTTAGTCCCGTTTTTCTGTTTCCGTCTAGACCATAATAAACCAAGCATATTTGTGTTGGGTTGTATTTCATTTCTGAAATATTTTCTGGAAATTATTTATTTGGATACAGTCAACTAAATCTTTTTTTCTGACCTGAGAAGGTTCATGTTCATTTTATGAGTGCATTATTGATAATCCATAAGACAAG
>OMLI01060726.1:11419-25712 GCA_900302605.1 Rondeletia loricata
ACACACACACACACACACACACACACACACACACACACAAAGAAGTCTCTGCAGATACAGGTCAAAGCTGGGAAAGCGTCATCAAACTAAAGTCCTTCCCCCAGATGAGCATACCTCCTCCGGCACCTACAGAGACAAAGTAGAAATGAAATGTGATGTCACCTACGTGCAAGAGCTTATTCACGCTGGAGAAAAGCCGAGTGGTTCAGGTCAGGCGATTGGTACCTCGTAAATGGAAAATCCGATGGTGAAGAGTTTGGCCCCCTTACTGCGGTCCTTCCTCCGACCTTTCTGCATCAGAGCCACCACCACAGTGCAGGCCACCTGCCCGTCCTCCGAGTCGTCGTCCTCCTCACACAGACGCATCCGGTACTGAGGGTTCGTCCAGAACGTTTCTGTAAAACACAGGATGTGGGTCTGCAACTCTGGGGTCAGATGATAGTGACTAAAGATACAGGGTCCATCCAGGGACTTACAGGGGAACAAACTGGCTAGCAATTATGGTTAGACTGATATTGGTTTTTGAAGGCAGCCGTTACAGATAGTTTTGTATCGAAGCTGCTGATAATCAATATTTTGTGCCGATATTCAATATCTTCCCCAATTAATTACACGTATTCAGTGTTTTCCCCCAGAATACTATTCTTGTCAGGGTGGAAAAACCTCTGAACCAGCATTTAGAGCATCACGGGACACTGAAACTCTCCATCGAAACCCAGACTGATGAGATTCTTTTAAGTGGGTTAGGAGCTCCTTAAGGCAGGGTGACACATCACACCTATTCAGTGGGGGAGGAAACTCTGGGATACATTAGGCCTTTAAATGAAGAATACATTTCCCCAAGACATTATTGAAAAATGATATATCAGCAAACCACTTTATCGGTCCTAACCCTAATTGTGTACTTCAAAAATACCCTCCTGTCATCAGAGAGCTAAATGAAGTGTGAGTGGAGGAAGGTGTAAATAGAAGAGCAACAGAGGGTTTATGTAGTAGATATGACCCTCAGATAATAAAGTGGCCATACGGCCTCAGGGCAGAGCGGTAGGGGTAAACCGATATATCAGTCTCCCTTTACGCATGTTAACACTCGTTGACTCTTATTATTTTACAGTCTGTTGACAGCAGCGATAGGCAAACTTGTAAAAGCAGATGTGGGTAATATCACGACAAGCTTACAAAAATACAAAATGGATCCGTGAGGCTGATAGAGGGAGAGGTGAGGCCTACCTGGGAAGTTCCTGCAGCCGCCAGCAGAGCTGCCTCGTACCCAGCGGCCCTCGTTGACAGCCACGGTCCAGCTGTGCCTCTCATCACCCTGCAGTGTGTCTGGGGTCAGGTTACAGATCTCCAGCTTAGTGAAGTTCCTCTTGAAATCATCAAAGGACATCCTGGTGGGGGAAAGTACACAAGTACACTAATCTGAGATTAGTCTCAGAACTCAAATACATTTTTCACATGTGGCCCCAATCCTCTTCCGCAGAAAAGGGAAGAAGAAACTTATAGGAGAAAAAAATTAAATTGAGAAATTGGGAAAATGTAGATGGAAAGGAGTCATGGATGGAATGATGGAATGAAGGAAATGTCACATTGGTTTCACTCACCAGAACTCGCTGGCTTCTACAGTCTGCTTCTCTAAGTTCTTCTTGTCTGCGATGGAAAGGGTGGACCATTCATTTGACCTGTGGAAAGATCAGTTCACAAATTAATAAATACCCAACACAGCATGAAGAAAAGGGGTTGCTGTAGGCATGACATTGGGTATGGCCTACTAGGATGGTGTCATCAGACTTGGGTCAAATAGCATTTACACTGTCAGCTAAACTGACTTCAAAATATTCATCTTAACTTTCTGGTTCTCATTACATTGTCAGATGTAGCAAACCTGTACATCTGGTTTCTACACTCCAAACAGCTTAAAGTCAAACTGAAATGAAAACAATATTTTTCACCTTTTTAGCTCATACCATTCACCTATTTGACAATTTATGCCAAAGAAATAAAAAAATGTTTTGGTATTTGTATATCAAAATCTCATTACTTTTACTTCCTGGAAAACGGAAAATCTTTAGTTGTGACTTCATCGTGTACCAGGAGGCGTACATACAAATTCCAACCAATGAAACCATCACAGATCTTTGACCAATCCCACCCCTCCGCTGTTCCCATCAAATAAAACTGCCTCTCTCTTCCTAACTGATATCCCATTGATTTACACTTTTGAATGATCCCTCCCTGCATTATGTCCTGCCCTAACATCCTGTTTCAACAGGAAATACATCACATTAAGGAAGCAAGATGCTCTCAAAATGCTGTTTCATTGTGACTTTAAAAGAAACAGAATTATATGCAAATATTATTTGACCCCAGTATGTTATCAATGTGTGCAAAAGGCCAAAAGGTTTTCCAGGTCTCAGATCAAATCTTACTTTGCACTCCATGGTCCCTTCCATAGAACCCGACCCCAGGGATTGCGCATGCGAATCAGGCGAATCTTGGTGTCCTTTGTAATCTTGTCACACTAAAAACAACACCTCGTTAGCATGAAGCACATTACCCATAAGGCCTTTTCTTTAAAAGAATACCAAATCCGCACTTAGTTGTACATTTTACCGTACCTCCTCCAGACCTATGATGGAGTAGGCATGGCCTCTGACCAGTCCCAGTTCAGTCCGACTCTCCACGTCACTGGCTGAAAAAACCTGAGCGAGACAACATATAAGATGTCAGGGCAAAACAGAGACCGGCTAGTGAGGAAGTGCATGCTGCAAAAAAATATCATTTATTCTAGTTTTGAGTGTTAAAATCGTGTTGTATCTTGTGAAGAAAACAGCCATTGGGGTGACAAAATTGCACTTTGTTTCCATTTCAGTTTCTCCCATTTTGAGAAAATTCTTGAAACAATTTTATTTGCATTGGAAAATGAAATTGATGAAACTGTCTCAATTGTTAGCAGATTTTTTTTACATTTGTTTTAAGAAAAATATGAATTTTTAGGGCATTTTAGCCTTTATTTGATAGTTCATAGTGGAGAGAGACAGGAAAGATCAGCAGGGAGAGAAAGGGGACGACATGTGACAAAGGTTCCAGGCTGGACTCGAACCCATGCTGCAGCCACAGGGCACGAACCCCAACCGTGGTCCCCAACCTAAGTCCCCTGCTTTCTTCATCTCACCTGCACACTCTGTAATTTTCCTCTCTGTGTTTTATTACTTTTATATGTGCAAATACCCTTACAGTAAACTCTAAACGCTCACATCTATGGAGCAGCCCATCAGCGAGCCTCTCTCTAGGGCCTTCCTCATGATCTTGTAGAGCTCTTTGGGTGCCTCTGATAAATCGAAGAACTCTGTGACTCCCCCCGTGAAGTCCTCCATGGCTTCCAGGGTGTTGCCCCCTTTCAGTGCCTCATAGGACCCGTGCAACCTGAGAAAGAGGCCATCGTTCAAATTCAGTGTGCAGAGTGCAGACGTGTCTGTTCCTCAGGGCCTGGATTTTAACAGTGTCTGCAACCAATTGGGGGAAACCTGAGGACACAGGAGTTGTGAGCCTAGACAGGGTGACTGCACTGCAAACAAATGTACACCTTAACAAGTCATTTGGTCTAGTATTGAGTCTTAAGATCTTGTTTTGCTTGAAACAATTGAAAACAATTGGCCAATTGGCCAAGATAATGTGGCTTGTTTCCAATGCAAATCATCTTGTTTGACAGATTTTCTTGAATCCAGTCACGTTTTCCAAAGAATTCTCAAAACAGGTGAAACTACATTGGAAACAACTGAAATGATCTCAATCCACTTGCAGATTTTTTCACTTGTTTTTCACTTCAAAACAAGATTTTAAGACTCAATACCAGACTAAATGACTTGTTAAGCGGGACACTTTTTTCCCCAGTGTGAGTTCAGGGTAGGAAATCTGAACCAGGTTGGATCAATTACCGTAACTGCAACACATGGAGGTGAGGATGCGATGAGTTGTACACCTCCACTTTGCGGGGGATTTTAATAGACTTGAGTTTTCATCGCACTTACTTGGCATAAGCTTTTTCCAAGAGGGCACTCCAGAACTCGTTCCTCTTGTGAGATTTGGTAAACACTAGCTGGTTGTTGAAGGTGGGGATGCGGTCATCCACAAGCACATCAATCCATTCGCCATAGCGCCAGAACTGAGTCCGGGAAGACAGAACAGAGTGAAAACAGGTAATTAGTGATGAGTCAGGAGAGTGCCAGGTAAGGAGAGGCTGTTTAGGATAAGAGTAACACTTTTTCCTGCCCTATCTAAGTCAATTAGTTGATTTGTTATTGATCAGTAAGGCCTTGCTCAATCAAATCTTTATCAATTAGTTTTATTGAGTGATTGTTTTGTTTGTTTCCTGAAAAATTCCAAGCATATTATAGGTTATTATAGGTATTATATACACATACCAAACTGAAAATTTTCTAACACTCGGACATATTAATTGATATAGTTCTGCATAACATGTCTGAGTGTAGTATTTACAAATATGCAGAGGTAAATAACAATCACTATTTCAAAAGTAGACTTTAATTTTGGAGGACATAGAATTTCTATTGTTTACTGCTTACTGTGCCAAATGTTGATTTGTGTGTGTGTGTGTGTGTGTGTGTGTGTGTGTGTGTGTGTGTGTGTGTGTGTGTGTGTGTGTGTGTGTGTGTGGGTAGGTAGGTAGGTAGGTAGGTAGGTAGGTAGGTAGGTAGGTAGGTAGGCAGGGAGGAAGGTAAGCTATACCTGGAAATGGAAGATGCCAGCATAGTTGTCTGTGAAGCTCTGGTCTGGGGGAATCACTCTATACAGCAGCTTCTCGTTCAGTGTCAGACATGCGATGGCAGCCAGCAGCCAGCAGTCACCTGTCAACAGCAGATTCAGGGAGCTATGAAAGGCCTTGATCCAAACATACCACTTCATGAACTAATGCAGTTGTCAGTTAAAGCCGCGCTGCAGGTGCCAATCTTCAACAATAGCGAGATAACTAAGGATTGGCTCATTGTCATGTTCATGTTCATTCCAACAGTTTATTCCTGGCTCTGACTGACACGGTCGGTTTCCACCCCACATGCCTTGTTCTCTTCTTGCCCTGTCAGCCAACAGGATTGTTTCTGTTTGCCCACCGCTGCCCTGTGGCTCCCAGACTAAATCATCTCATTTAAAAAGCGTATTCTGAATATTAAAAACAAATTCAGCTACTCTGGGAGGCTGATAGATATTTTTAAAAAATCCATACAAGAATTCAGGTCTCTAAAAATCATGTAATTTTGAAATGGGTAATATGAATGAACCCTGACAATAATCTCCACAATAATGTTAAAGACATATCCATGCTTCACAGCTAAAGAGAGTTATACATTCATAAGCAGCATAATGTACTTGAGTTCATCTGAAACAATTATTCAAAAGCAGAAACAGTTAGTTTCAATATTACCCAATTCTCCTTGACAGATGTCTGTCCTATTGGCTCCATCTATGATGAACTGGGGGTTTTCACAAATTTCCTGTTACAGAAAATAAAAAGTGTTAGGGGATATTACTGTGCATGTTGTGAAATATCAGTTTATTATGGCAATAATATGGCAGATATTATTGCCAAAATTCAAAGTGTCAAAGATGAAGTGATAGATGAATTAGGTAGCTATAAGTACAAATGAAAGACATTAATTTAATCTCAAATCTTAAACATATTGACCCAATCTCCAGTAAAGACGCTTGTCTGATATGGATGATGTCCTGCCAGATATAAGTACTCTTCAGTGCACTATATTAAGTCTGTTCACAGCTATTTTAATGGTTTCTTGGTCAAAAGCTCTATGGTTGTGAATCACTATTAGATAGCAACCATTATTGCTAACAGAGTCGTTTCTATGTCCATGGGGAGAATGTCTGACAGCCAGGCATGTATGAAATTCCACTTGAACTTTTTGGTAAATCTGCATGTTTGAGATGCGTATTTCCCACATTAGGTACTTTGGAACTCGACAACAATTTTGACTTCTGTATTTACAAATCTACACTTATTGCCCCTTTAAAATGTGTGATTTATCAAGTTTAAAGTTTTTGTTGGTACTGTTGTTCTTTTATCATATTCACCGTGTTTGGTTATTTCCATTAGCAGAGATTGACATGTGCCAACACAGTACTTGCAGTAATTTCTCACATCAGCTGTAGTAAGGAATCCCTGACACCGCAGTGACTCCTCTTTCCCCATCACAAGATTGCCCCAGTGGGCTTGTAAAGTGTTCCGAATTTAGAGCGTGCTACATCGCTGACCCTTGGGTGGAATCCATGTAGCGCCAATCTCTAAGTAAAAGTAACATTTCCACTCGCCCGGCAAGTAACAATCAAGTTTCAAATTTGATTTTACATTTGAATATTGTTAACCACAAAGCAGGGCAAGAAAATGAAATGTGAAATGGCCTTTGCATTTCCATTTTCAATTTGTCACAGAATGTGTTTACTAGTGCATGAAAATCCAAAATCCAAATTGGATTATTGCATTTAAAAATTCATTAGGGCCCAAGTGGAGAAATAAAATGTATTTTCATTTTCCAATTTGTATTAACATCTGAATGAAGTTAATTATACGCCTCTATAACAATCAGCTCAAACTGATACACAATGATCTGAGTCAGTCAGTCCAAAAAAAAAAGACGGCTAAAAGACTGAAAGATCTGTCAAGTTGATAGTGTGTGTGTGTGTGTGTCAGTCTGTCTGTGTCTGCATCTGTCTGTGTCTGTCTGGGTTTATATCTGTGTCAGTGTGTTGGCAGTGTTTGTGGGTGGAGGATGTGTGTCTCTTCATGCTGGAATAAGCTAAAAGTAATTCACCAAGAGCAATAAGAAGTTCCCTAGAAGTCGGTACCATTCGGTGTCCATGCAGGCAGAGCGCTGGAACACTACCAAACACCCTGACAAGCGTGTTTATCAGAGAACTATGGTAGGCGGCCTATCCTAAGTCCAACACAGCACTGCCAGTGAGCGTCCACCTGTGTGAGAGTCAGCTGTCTGTGACTCTAGAAGGTGATAACCCAGAGCTATGCACCCGCAAACATGCAGCCATATCAACTTCACACCCCTCCCACGTACTCTGGAGGAAGTGATGAGACACACAGGGCTTTCTGTGAACGGCAAAGAAACACTTTTGTATTAAGTGCAGTATCGGCTTGGCTTAAAACGGCATGATGACAACAACAAAAACGGACACTCCAAAATACAGGTTGGATTCCAGAGACAGACAGTCTGTCCCCCAGAGGCACTCACCGATGGACGTTTCCATTCAAAATTCATTGGGAATTTGCGGCTGTAGTAGAGCGAGGAGTCATCTGCAGGGAACAGGGGGTCTTCAAACAGCACCTTCTTGCGCACATACTTGTCTCGCAGTTCCAAGAACGTCTTAAGACGCTTGGCATCTTTGACGGCCTCATTTCTGCTTAGAATTGCAGTGTAGATGGAGTTGCTCCCGGCAGGAGGGTAATCGACACAATCGTCAGGCCCAAGTGATGCTTCGGTTTCCGATAGCATTGTCACCTGGGTGTCTTCCACGAGGGCCATGTTGCCCGTACGTTTCGCTCTTTCCTTATCAGTGTGTGCCGCAGCCTTTGACATGCCTGTCTCAGGGGTCAGTTCATAAAGTGCAAAGAAAGAAACTGATGAGTCGTTCCTTATTTGCAGAAGCAGAGCATGAACTTGCAAAACAGCCCAAAGAAACTTCCTGTGTCCTTTCTGACCCTTTCCTGTCACTCTCAGTTCCTTTATCTGTTGCTCGTGCACAATCGCCAGCCGAACTCTCACACCAGCACTCTCACATTCACTGTTGCATCCCTGGTGCTAGGCCTAAATATAGGCCTCTTTAAGGGAGGGGAGGAGGCTTCTCGAAGAGAGTCCCTGCATGACCCTCTCCCAACATTTCCAGTGCACACGTGTGTTGTTCAATAGGGATTATCCAAAAGTTGTTCCATACATCCAGTAGAAGATGTGGATGATTATTACCTGAGGCAAGGTTTTTGGGCAATAGCATTGTGATAAAAAAACACTCCTGGGATATATAGGTCACAAGAACTCTAGAAAAGACATGCAGTTATAGACTGCAGTATGGTCATGGGTCCGGTGACATGTGCCCTATGTACTGTGATACCCACATTTATTTAACTATATATGGATTGCTGAACCAAAAGCTAAAATTGACCTGCAGTTGCTAGGGAGGATGGCCCTTGTCTCTTTCTCAATTCCCTCTGAGAAAAAAGCCCACGCTTAGTACTTACCATTAGCTACAAATCTGAAAATTACATATCATATCAGCTCAACTGTACTATCTTAATGGCCCAGTCAAGTATCTCCATTTGAGTGGGTGGATTACCACTACTGTAATCAGTGGTTCAACATCTATGTAGCCATCATTATTTGTATCTGCTCTTCACTATATTGACACCTAGTGGTAAAACAAATGCCTGGATGTTTAATTCCTTGGCAAGGGGTTGTTGTGTGCCCGTTAGTGTAATTGTCGATAATTCAATTGGCCCAGTCCTCTGTCAATCAATGCCCTTATCAAATAAGAAGAGAAGAGGCGGAGATACTGGCGGCTGTGGAGCGCGCAGTTGCCAGGTTTGAGGAAAACCCGCAGTTTTCGTTCATGGTCAATCCGGGTAAAGTGACCTCTTGTCTCCCCCTGCGAATCAAAAACTGTATTACCAAAGCGATGTTTAAAAAGTGAGAACGGTGCTTTGGAACAAATTGAGATTGTGTTAAGATGATTTTGATTTGATTTGATTTGATTTGATTTGATTTATTTGGTGATAATTACATAGAAGACAACAAAATATCACCGAGGATAAAAACACAATAAAGCACAAGTGCTTATTTCCATTGTGGTCCTCTGACTGACATGACATGACACAATACATCACAAGGATACAAAGAAATAATCAAGACAATATAACAATACAATAGATGACATAGACATACTCAATACAATACATGCCATGTATATCCTATGATCTTTTGACTGTGTTTTTATTATGTTTTGTCTTCCGTCAAGGCCCACGATTGAAATAAGTGTTTTAAGGAACATTTTCTTTTGCTAACATCTGGGGTCAAATATACATTAACTGTTTTTTATCATGTGTTTTTCTATTTCCTAAATCAAATCAAATCAAATCAAATCAAATCAAGGGGATCTGACACTAAATTTACACTTATAAATTGCACTTATGCTGTCTTGGGAGCCTACTGCAATTCTGCGAATTTCTATCTCAGGTGATTTGCTGCAGAGACGTGTGCAGTCAACTTACATAATGAGTACAGTCCACATATTTGTGGAAATACCTGGCGCACACTACAGGATAATTGAGCCGATTTGGGGTCCGATTCACCCCTTCCGACAATCCCGGGGGCGTTCCCGATTTGAGGCTGGTCTGACCCGATTATCTGCCCAAATGATCCTATAGTGTGAGGGGTTTACAGACATAATCTTAATGCTACCGACTGGATCGGAGTCACCCCGATCGTAATCGTAAATATCCAACATGTTTGATATTTACGATTTATTATATACTGACTGTGAGTCGGTAACACTCACAGGCATATTATTATATTACCTTTATAATATAATCACGAGAGCCGAGTCGGGAGCTGATGTGAAAAGGTTGAGAGCTTTATTGACACACACCTGGGAACAGAAGTGCAACTCCATATATAGCCACCTGGTACTCCCCCTGGTGGTCACTGCGTGCAACGCAGTACAGATGAAACATAAAGTTCAATACACAACATCCCTCCCCACTTATTCAGATTCACACCCACTATTAAACCCAACCTCTAGAAACAGACTAGGCCATAAGCACTAAGAACATGTGCTATTGTGCAAAATGATGCAAATTGTGAATCTGCAATAAAACAATAAAATAATTAGAATACCCACTTAGTAGGCTATTGTAAACAGGGAACACAAACATAAACACATGCAACCTTACGGAGGCCGGGGGGTGGACTACCCCCGAACCTCGGAGTCAGTCTACAGGGATTATTCTGCCCTGAAACTAGACATGACTCCCTAACAACCCACTCCCATAGTTCACAGATCCAGACGATCTGGAGTTCTGGTAACCCGGAGTGGATACCTCCGGCCGGGCGCTTCCACCTCTGCTGATCGTACGGGTGACCCTCCTATCTCGGGGTCTACCGTTCCGGTTCTCAGAGCGTCCCTTCTTGCCGGAGAAGGAGGAGGGGCAACCGGCTGGGCCCCAATAGTCAATTCACCTGGCACCGTTGGTTGCTCTGGACCTGTGGGAACCAACAGCGCACGGTCACCGGCTCTCATCTGCTCTGTGTGACGTCTCCAGAGCGCGCCGGCCCCCACATCCACGGTGTAGGATACCGGTCCTTCTTGTGATGCCACCATTCCTGGCATCCACTTCTCCTCCCCCCGTCGATAATCACGCACCAGCACGGCCTCCCCCACTGCAAACTGTCTGTCCTTAGCCACTAGGGCTCTGCGTTCTCGTTGGCCCTCCTGCGCCCGCTCCACCGTAGCCGCCACGTTCGGCTTCACAAGGTCCAAGCGAGAACGGAGCCGACGGCGCAGGAACAGCATCGCTGGAGACTCGCTCGTCGTCGTGTGAGGCGCATTCCTGTAACTGAGCAAGAATGCCTCCACTCTATGTTGCAGTGTGAAGGTTCCTTTAGACGCTTTCAATGAACGTTTCAGCGTCTGCACAAAGCGTTCAGCTTGACCATTTGTGGCAGGATGAAACGGCGCTGACCTCTTGTGCTTCACCCCGTTTGCTCGGAGGAATGCTCCGAACTCTGCCGCTGTGAACTGCGGCCCATTGTCACTGACCAGTGTCTCTGGTACTCCATTACGGGAAAACATACTTCTCAGTGCTTGAACAGTCTTCTCCGTCGTTGTGGTTTTCATCACTTGTACTTCCGGCCACTTGGAGTACGCATCAACCACCACCAAGAACATGTGGCCTTCGAACGGTCCCGCGAAGTCCACATGGATCCGTTGCCACGGTGATCCTGGCCACGGCCAGGTGTGCAGTGGAGAGAGCGCCGGGCTCTTCTGGTCCCGTTGACACGTAGAGCATGTCCTGGCCTGCTGTTCGATCTGGGCATCTAACCCTGGCCACCAGACATGACTCCGTGCAACGGCCTTCATCTTGACCATGCCCGGGTGCCCGACATGTAGTTCCTTCAGAAGCTGCGGTCTCAACGCTGGAGGAACCACCACTCGACTGCCCCACAGCAAACACCCTTGGATCACCGTCAGTTCGTCTCGTCTCTTGTAGAAGGGGGCCAAAGCATCATTCTGCCCCACTGTCCCTACGAACTGACCTGACACTACCATCTCTACTACTCTAGAGAGCACTGGGTCATATTTAGTTCCCTTCCTAATGTCTTCACTGTCCACTGGAAGGGTCTCAAGGTGATGTACTGTCACCCTATCCACTGCGTCTGGCTTTTCCTTATGCTCTACCTGCAGTGGCAAACGTGAGAGACCGTCTGCATTCCCATGGTCTGCTGCTTTCCTATATTGGATTGTGTAGTTATGTGCCGCTAACACTAACGCCCACCGCTGAAGTCGTGCTGCCGCCATAGGTGGCGTTGCTTTACTGGGACTCAATATACTTGTCAGCGGTCTGTGATCTGTGAGCAGTGTAAAATGGCACCCGTACAAATAGGCGTGGAATTTACGTACCCCGAAAATAATTCCTAGCGCCTCCCTTTCGATCTGAGCATAATTTTGCTCTGCCTTGCTCAAGGTCCTAGAGGCAAAGGCTATTGGTCTCTCCTCACCACCGGGCATCACGTGCGAAAGTACCGCGCCCACCCCATACGGCGACGCGTCACACGCTAGCCGCAGCGGTAACCTGGGGTCATAATGCGTTAGCACCTGTTCCGACTGCAGGTGGTCTTTTGCTGCCTTAAAGGCTTCTTCACACTCTGGTGACCACTTCCATGCCACTCCGGTGTGCAACAACTCATGCAAAGGGCTGAGCATGGTTGCCATGTTTTTCACAAAACGCCCATAATAGTTGATCAGGCCCAAAAACGATCGGAGCTGACTCACATTAGTGGGCGCTGGGGCCTCCGCTATGGCCTTCAGCTTCTCTGGGGACTTATGTAGCCCTTTTGCGTCAATTACATGCCCCAAATATTCTAATGAACCCTTAAAGAATTCACATTTCTCTTTTTGTACTCGCAAACCGAATTTTCCCAATCGGCTCAACACCGCATCTAAGTTCTTAAGGTGGTCTGCATCGTTCTCCCCAGTCACCAAAATGTCGTCCAGGAAACAATGGACGTTGGGGAGACCCTGCAACACTTGGTCCATGACCCGCTGAAAGATTGACGGCGCAGAGGTGATTCCGAAGGGAAGACGGTTATAACAGTACATTCCCTTTTGCGTGGTAATCGTCAGATATTTACGGGAGCCTTCCTGAACCGGCACCTGTAAATATGCGTTCGCCAGATCTAATTTGCTGAAACGCTGTCCCCCCGCTAACGACGCGAATAGATCCTCTATCCTCGGAATGGGGTAATGTTCAGCGCAAAGCACAGGGTTCACGGTTACTTTAAAATCTCCGCAAATACGTACTTTCCCATTCTTTTTCACAATGGGTACAATGGGGGTGGCCCATTCACTGAACTGTACTGGAGACAGTACGCCCACCTGTTCTAAACGCTCTAATTCCTCCTCCACCTTTGGCTTAAGTGCATACGGCACCGACCGCGCCTGAAAGAATTTGGGTTGGTGTTCTGGCTTGAGAGTTAATGCTACCTCGAAGCCCTTTAGGGTACCTAGACCCTCTTGGAACACTCTGGAATGGCTGTCTAGCACTGTCGCCAATGTGCGTTTTTCCTGTGCTGGGTGTGTGGCTCGAATTGCTTTAATCATTGTCCAATCTAATTTTACTTTTCGCAGCCATTCTCGGCCAAAGAGAGAGAGAGCGTCACCCTTAACAACATACAGTGGGAGACGTGCTCTCTGTTTGTTAAAACGCACGTCTACTTTTATTACCCCCACGGGTGTCATAACCTGGCCTGTGTACGATCTCAGCAGCAGGTTGGTGTTACGGAGGCGTAACTGACTAAATTTCGCGTTGTACAGTTTTTCTGAAATGATTGACACTGCTGCACCGGTGTCTAACTCCATTTCGATCGTGTGTCCTTCCACTTTGGGTCTAACCCAGATAATTTCAGATGCGGCGCTATCGTGTTTAACACTCTTTTCTACGTTTACAACGTGTAATCCACCCGCCCCATCTGAGTCCGTCGTCTCTGGGTCGCTGGGTTTAGCCTCAGCCCCAACTCGATCGGCTCGCTTTTTAAATTTTCCTTTCCTTTGTTGTCCCTTATTAACCACGAACAAATTTGTGGTCTTCAGTCCCCCTTTATTCTCCCTGCACATGCGAGCTATATGTCCCCTTTTTCCACAATTGTGGCAGGACTGGTCCTTGTAAAAGCACTCCTCCATTTTGTGATTTACTCTACCACAGCGAGCGCATTTACGGTCCGGTGGCAAGGAGAGAGAGACCGCGTTCACCTTCTGTGAGCTACTAAGCTGTTGAGATTCTCGTGTTACTGTTTCAATTGAAACTGCTAATTCAACTGCTTTTTGATATGTTAAATCTTTCTCAGTCAACAGCCTCTTTTTAATAGACTCACTGTTTAACCCACACACTAACCTGTCTCTTAGTGCTTCATGTAGGTAACCTCCAAATTCACAGTGCTCTGATAATTTCTTTAAATCTGTTACATACTGAATAACAGTTTCCCCCTCCCCCTGATCTCTCTTGTGAAACCTATATCTTTCCGCTATCACAATGGGCTTTGGGGAGAAATGTGCTTGTAACAGTGTCACCACCTCATCATATTCTTTCGTGCCCGGCTTCTCTGGGGCGATGAGGCTGCGTAGTAGACCGTACGTCGCCGGTCCCATCACGCTGAATAACACCGGCAGCTTCCTCTCTTCTTTCAGGTCATTAGCTGCCACGAAGTGCTCAAACCTCTCCACGTACGTCGACCACTGCTCCGTCGACTCATCAAAGGCGTCCATCTGTCCCAGGATGCCCGTCATCTTCGCTGGTGTGTCGCCCCGACGTGCTGTCGTCTCGCGCCGCTATGCTAAGCTAACGCTAGCACGCTACTCTGACCGACGTGCAGCTTCCTCACGCTGCTACGCTAGGCTAACGTTAGCACGCTAAGCTAACGCTAACCGTCGGTAAACTCCGCGGATTCGCCGCCACCCGCCCTTTAAAACCTTCGGCGGGTGCGTCCTTGCT
>OMLI01060732.1:4327-14388 GCA_900302605.1 Rondeletia loricata
TTTTATAGTTAGAATTTCCCTCTTTCCTCTTAAAAAATTGAGGAGGAGCATCCTCCCCTGCCTCTATGGACCAGGCTCCTCTTACGCTACATCCGTGAAACCCAAACCAGTGGTAGACACTACATTCATGAAACCCAACCCAGTAGTAGATGCTATGAAACCCAAACCAATAGTAGATACTACATGAAAGCAAAACCAGTAGTAGATGGCATGAAAGCCAAACCAGTAGTAGATGCTACATACATGAAAACCAAACCAGTAGTACATGCTAAATGCATGAAACCAAAACTAGCAGTAAACGCTACATCCATGAAACCCAAACTAGAGATACACAATACATGCAGGAAACCCAAACTATCGGTACATGCTACCTCCATGAAATCCAAACCAGCGGTAGATGCTACATACATAAAACCCAAACCAGTAGTACGCTAAATACATGAAACCCAAACTAGCAGTACACGCTATATCCATGAAACCCAAACCAGAGGTAGATGATACATACATGAAACCCAAACCAGTGGTATGTGATACAATACATTACGGCATTTAGCAGACGCTTTTGCCCAAAGCGACTTACAATAACAGTATTTAGCTACACGCTAAATACATGAAAACCAGCGGTACATGCTACATACATAAAACCCAAACTAGCGGTACACACCACATACATGCATGTATCTATTGTTCTTCTATGTAGCCTACATCTATTTTCAGTTGTAAACAAAACATTGCAGGTCATCACCAGATGAACAGAGCATCTGACGTTGTCATGGAAACATTAATTTATCAGCACAAAATGTGTTTCAGGAAGCACTTTAGCAGAATAGTGTGAACACACCCATCGTTTTTTTATTTTTCCTTGACTTTGACTGTACTATAATAACAACTATGTAAAACAAATATGGCCTCAGATAGTAGGTGACCTGGAAAGTTTTAACTACTTGCCAGGCTACTGTTGATCATCAAAAAGTTTCAAAAAAATACACTGTTTCAATAGGCATGTTTTCTAAGTTGCTGAAAATAATTCTGTTCAAATCAGTCCTTTAACTTTCGCACAATGGCTTTCAATGAAAGCCCTGAAAATGTTTTTGCGTAAATAACTCATAACTTTGTAGCACAGGCTTTACTTTACTGTAAACACACAACTAATCATGCTAATTTAATTTCTAGTTTTACAGATAAATGTCCCCTGGACCACAAAGAGTGTTCCCTCATTGTTGTCATTCATTCTTCCCCTCTAGAATTGCTCGATAATACATAGAATTGGCAAGAAAATATAGACCACCACTGCCAAGTCCTCCATCACAAAATGTAATCTCAGTAAAATGCAGCTCGGCCTTTGATGTGTCAGGCTAATTTGATTAATACGTGGGGCTTGTCATGTTACAATGCACTTTGCCTTATGCATTTTAAATGGCAGAAACACAAAGTAGTGCAGGGGCAAACAAACAGACTAGAGGCTGATGAAACACTGTGACTGTGGACTGAGTTATATCTGCACTCTGCACTGGATTCTAGATATCTTATAACAAGACAATTTTGGTCAGAATAAATTAACCAGAGTAACCTAATTATTCAGTTCCATAAATATTAACAGCTTATTGATTAAATAAACTAAACTTTGAGGACCACAATGGAAATAAGCACTTGTGCTTTATTGTGTTTTTATCCTCGGTGATATTTTGTTGTCTTCTATGTAAATAAATCAAAAGAGAAACATTTTCCATATGCCATTATTGTTCAATGTGGTTACATCTGTAAAACCAGTTTTACTATATGTGCAAACATTTTAAAAGCAGTTTCTCAACCATGTTGATGCTACAGGACTCCTTTTAGACACATTACATTATTGCTTCTTTTGAACAATACACACCGACATTTCTTCTTGACATTTCCTTGGAAATATCAGACAAAAAGCCAAGCAAACACAATGAGATGCCAGACACAACCCAAATTAGAAGAACTTGGTTGTCAAAAAATTTGCTTGTAAGTTTATCAAATGATGATGATGTTTAGGTGGTATTTTGATTTGACTTTCCTATTATTTTAACAAAATCTCAAGTCATATTTGTGCCCCCACCAGGGCAGAGAACTATTACTAATAAAATCTATGAAATCAAAATCAATAATTTATTTTTTAACAATGAGTTTGATGACTCCGTGTGTGTGTGTGATGATTACTGTTTTATTAGATAAAATCTTTATTCATAACAACCATACATCAACCAGAATCCCTTCTCTTGCCCTGCAGAGCTGACTTTCAGTTGAATTCAATTCCTACTGCTGCTGCATACATCCTGGTTTAGCTCAGTAACTCTCTCCCTCCTTCTGTCTTATGTCATCTCTCTTTGAATATTTTCTATTCGATGTTTATATGTTTGCCCCTTGGGATTTTGATCTCTTCTGCACAGTTTTGTACTTTTTCTCTTCTTACTGTGTTTCTATCATTCTATCATTCTATTTAGTGTCACTTCACTTTTATGTTGTATTACTGCGCAAATAAAGTAGATAGTACACAGTGGAGAGAAACTATAAAGGTAGAGGAGGGTGTGTGTGGATGCAACATCATGAGGAGTCAGGTTCAAACTGATGTTGAGCTGATATTGGGCCTTTATTAAATATCAGATATCAGCCACTTTTGGTATGATGGAGGTTCCACCCTGACCACGGCTACATAAATATTTTGGGGAAAACCTGGCATGACATTTCAATGGAGAGTTTTAGATTCCCATGATGGTTTAAATGCTGTTTCAGAGGATTTTCCACCCGGACAAGAATACAATTCTAGGGGAAACACTTTTTACTTGTAATTTTTTGGGGCATACAATTTTCAAATCTAAAGATATTGAATATTGGCACAAAATATTGGTTATCGGCAGCTTCAATAAAAAATATATATCGGTATCGCCCCTCAAAAACCCCAATCAGCTGATCCCCAATTTGTACTATGGCATCACCTCAGCCCTCTTAGCCACCAGGATGTTCAATAACTTCAAAAGCATAAAATGTCAGCTGTCAAACTGTTTTCCAGCAATGAACTCAACTCCACACTACAGTAATGCTTCAACTATCCCACTGCTCCAGAGCAGATCATTACAAATCCTCATAGTCACCATGAATCCTCGTATTCTGAGCACCTGACATGGGTAATCTTTCATTCTACTCCACCTTGCTTGGGATACAAAGTGAAAAGAGTGGAAAGGGATTGGTGATCTGATATTACATCTGAATTCCAACCCTGCCTCTCACTCAAAAATCAAGAGTAATGAATTAAATTATGATTTGACACCAGTTGAATAGACTCTGAGTTGTGAGAGTTGTTTTTTTATTTTGAGAGTGACTGGCGAACTGCTGCATCTACTCCAGATGACACAGAATGGCATATGGTGAAAAGGCAGCATCATGTGTGATTTTTTGTATATGTGAATGTGCATGTGTGTGTAAGCATGTGTGCTGTGGGGAGCTATTTTAAACAGTCAGACACCACCAGGTCTAGAGCTGACGCTGGTCTTCAGATGCTGAATAATTGAGTGCATGCTGCTCACAGAGTGCCAGTGGTGTGGTAGAGGAAGTCAGGCAGAAGCTAGGAGGAATAGGGTGTGTATACTGCATGAGTGGTGTGTGTGTGTGTGTGTGTGTGTGTGTGTGTATGTGTGTGTGTGTGTTGCAGACGAGGGCCAGACGGTGTGTGGCACGCCTGCTGACATGCAGAGCCGTCGTCTGGGTGAGGTGGGCCTCCAGCTACGGACGTTGTGCCACCAGAGGCTGGGCTCCTGGGACTACCTTTTCTTCATCGTCATCGGCTTTGTCATCTTTGCTGCTGGCACCGTGTCTGCCTGGGTAATGGGCGTTATCATGGTGCTCTATGAGCGCTACGTCAAGAAAAAGGGCGAACAGCTCGATCCGGATGACGAGAGGGAGGCCAGCGGGACGGCTCGCACCGCGGGGGCCGGAAGTAACCATGGCAACGGGAATTTGAAAACCCCACATACTGTTTGATCACTCGGTCCCACGTGCCCTGCCCGCCGTGCAATCCCCTTAGCCATAGTGCCTCCGATGAACTTCCAGAACTGCCTGTGAAGTCTGTAATGAACCTCCAGTAAAACTGAGTTTGTCTGGAAGGGGAAAGAGAGGATTTAATAGAGAGTGAGGTGGACCATTCTAGTGTGAATGTCTTTCTACTCATCTATAGAGGGCTTTCAGGTGCCGTATCACACACTCTGGCTGCCATAGTGGAGGTCCTCAGCTCTTGGGCAACATTGGCCGTGAACACTAATGTATGACTTGGCCATCTCAACAGAATCCAACAGACATGGTTAATTTCTGTGCTGGTTTTGACTGGGAACTGATCATCCCTGCTGAAAACAACTGGCCTATGTAGACCAGCCAAGCTGGTTATGCAGGTGGTCAGCTTGCTGGTCATGCTCTGACCATAAATGCTGGTTTAGCTGGTGACCAGCTTAGTATATTTTGAGCACATGCTGGTCTTAACTGGTCTACCAGCATCAGTGGTCTCATTTACCACCTTGATCAGCATCAGACCATCTCTGTCCAGCTCAGACCATCGACTAGCTTTAGTTGGTCTAGGCTGTTTTGCCACTGAAAAATCAGTGTGATTTTGTGTTCCAATAATGTCAATAGCAAATTATAGTATCTGGTCAGCTTACAATCACTGTCTTGTTATAAACATATCTGATCTGTACACTAGCTAATGTATCTAGTGTTACTAGTGGCTAGTAGTCGCATGTTAACAACGGTTGCTTTGCTAAATTAAGCCAAAAACCAGTTGTTTGTTAAGGTTAACTGAGCTGACTCTTCTCAAGCTACAATTTAGTGCTTGAAGTAGAGATAGGACCAAAGTCGCTAGAGCTTAAGATAAGACAGTTTCCTGTGTCAAGATAACCTATATTTGCAAAATTCTGAATGGATCTACACCCACACCACCACTATCTACTTCCAACCTGGTTGTTATATATTCAGCATTATTTTCACACAGCCAATTCTCCAATGGACCTCCATGATGGCACCAGCCATCGCAGTAGATTTGTGACACAAATCCTCTATATGAGAGTGAGTGGTGCGGTCATTCTACTCATCTGTATGAAAGGATAGGATATATTTCTGTAATTATATGTGCATGTATGCGCACATATACATAGAGTAGCTGTATGTGTGAGTGCGCTCATGCATATTTGTAAGTGTGCACTCATGTGACTGAGCAGACGTGAGTGTGTTAATCTGTGCGTTGGTGTGTGTTCTTGTATTGGGAGTTTACCTTCCCTCATCTATTAGCCCAGAAACGATCTCCAGACGAGGTATTTCTGCGGAGGATATATTTGCGTGGTCGTGAGCTGGCCCAGCCGACATGTGCCTACTGCTGAGGTCTATTTTGGCAGTGGGCCCTGCTGGATGCCAGGTAAACAGGAGAGTGTGATAACTGATTTCCACTCCATCTTCTCTCTGTTGGGCAACTGGTTAGGATGGAGTGTCCTCTCCTCTCTGTTTCTGCATGCAGTGTTGATGCACCAAAGAGCCTTACTAGGTGTTTATCAGATTTGGGGCCAAGTGACAAATTCAATTCATTAAGATCAGAAAGGGGATTTTCTGCAACATACAAAAGATTAAATGCTACGAGGAAGCACAGTAGGAAATTCCTTTCAGTCCAGACTGACAAATATCACTGAACCCTGATATCAACATCTGCGAATACAGTATAAATGAATACAGTATAAATGAATACAGTATGCACCGGATTGGCCCTGACAGTGACTGTTATAAATGTAGGTGAGGTGATTCTCCCTTCATCCCCACAACAGCTGCAGTGAGGGAAAAATCTGAGTTAGATTTAGCCTGAACCGCCTCACAATATCAGTGTAATTCAGTTGGACTTACTTCTTGAGTCTTCATCAAACCACAGTTAGTCAACTGCGTTAACTTACATCTTAAGGCCGTTTGAGATTGTCACAGTTGAGCAGTAATGAACATTTGTCTGAATACCACTCTAATTTTGAAATGTGCATGTGCTGCAAGGTCACACCATGTTTGTGTACAACCATGCTTGTCTCAGAATTTACTCAGTTGATTTTGAGAACAAAACTTTGGAGGGACCCAAAGAGGAAGGCATCCTCTCAGAACCTTTTGACCAGCTGCTTGTTGCTGCATCGTATGTTGTGAAGATTTCATTGCAGGTTTTACGCTGACTGTGTTTGAACTCAAGATGTACGCAAGTACACATTAATAACAGCGTGCATATTTGTTGGGCTTGGTCCAAACTGAACTAAATGCACAATGATATTGGCGTAACTAATGAATCAACAAACTACAGTCTGAACATGCTGTTTATGAATAGTTGAGCGGCAGTTCACTTCCTGCATGACCTTTATTGTGAAGTTCTTCCTGTTGCAGCTACATATGGCATTGGATCTAAACAAGAAGACAGGCCTTTGGTATGAGTGTAATACTTCTGCAATACACCACTGAAATAAGACACTCAGGAATGAATCATGTGTATTCTGTGTGTGTGTGTGTGTGTGTGTGTGTGTTTGCTTACTCCCTCATGTAAGGGGTGTAAGACAGTAATCTTCTCTCATAGCATTATGCATAACTATGCATGTAATGACCTAAACATACTCAATGGCATAGCTTTACTGTATGCCACAAGTTTGAATCCAAGATAGTGACCCATGTACTGTAACTGTAAGTTTCCTACTAAAGCAGTATGCTTAGATGCCTCAGAACATTTCAACCATAGGTTGCTGGTTGCTTTCATGGCTGTGGGTGATGTCATATTTGCATGGGTTCCTCCAGTATATACAAAAATGCATTGCATAATGTGCATGTCTATTGAGGTCTGTGTAGTGACCTTGCATCTATATCTACATATAATACATGCATATCCCAGATAGTCTCAACTGTAAGGGTACATACATTCTGCTAACAGGCACGAGGTGGGGCGAGAGGGGAAGGGAATAGGATAGCCGGTTGCCCCTAACTCATGTCGCCACAGCGACCCAGATGGAATGACAAGGAATGCCCACATATCTCCCTGTCTTGATAAACACATACATGGACCCGTCTTCCTACCACACTCAACTACACCGTCTCAAACCATACACCTGGCTCTGAAAACTCTTAGTATTCACAATGTTGCTCTATATGGGCACCTGGAGGTATAGTAGCTAAATGTGCTGAATTTCAACATCCTGCACTTCTCACACACCCACAACGCAAACTCATCCCATACTTATGTGCGTGCGCACACACACACACACACACACACACATAGTTCTGCCTCCATTACCGACCAACAAGAATCACCTCTGGGTAGAATGTATAAGAGCTTATAAGAAGCTTGGTCCTGACTTTTACAGCACTCTCTCCATATAAATACACTACTTTCACTAAACCTCTTACTCACACTGAACAGAATAGTGTCATCCAACATAGTCAAAGCCCCAAAATCCAATATTGAACTTGACATAGAGTGGTACTGAAGGCAATACTGTTGTTGTCTTACACACTGTCTACTTTAGAATGGACGTGTGTTTGAGGCACTGCATCTTTTATCCCGTCGGTGGCCAGCCAGGGTGAGGTAGTGGGCAGTATGTGCTTCAGGGCTGGGCTGACCTGAGTTAGCCATGGTCATGTCAACAGCACATCCTGTAAGAGACGCTGGCTGGTCTCTTACAGCTCAGTGGATCACACAGGCGAGGGTGTTATGGTGCCCTATAGGCCATGTACACCTATGGGGTCCAGAAGGTCCCAGAGCCCTGTTTCCTGTTTCCTGTTTCCTGCCTGTGGTTGTTTAGCTTGTATTTTTGCACCACTTTGTATGGCATGTCAATTAAATCATCACCTACTGGGCTGAAGGCAAAAAGGCCACTGTAAAATGCCTGAAGACGAGAGCTGTGACATCAAGTGAAAGCAACTCTAACCAACCCTACAATTGCCCTCTGACACACATTTACGTGCTCACACACACACACACACACACACACACACACACACACACACACAACAGGAAGAACATCCTTTGGTCACAGAGCACTGGAATGAGTTACACCAAAGCTAGAGATGAGAAATATATGTCCAGTGACTGGTGCTTGGTAACTGGGTGTCTGCATTTCAATTAAAAAATGTCATCATTAATCTCTACCACATACGCATGGCAGAACCAATTTACTGTCAACCGTACCACCGAATCAAACCAACCATACTGCTGTGCTAAGCTGGAACTGCTGCAACTTATATTAAGTTAATTACATTTATTATGCTTACAATTGTAAACATATAAACAGTATATTATGAGTATATTATGAGTGTTCCTTGTTTTGCACTTTTCCTTCTTTTGTTTGGATGTTTTTTGTCACTTCTCACTCAGTTTCCCCATAACGTCTCTGTCATTGTCGTCACACCCTGTTGTCAGCAGAGATGATTTGTCAGCTGGGCTTTATAGTTTCAAATGAATGAAATGAGTGTGTTCAATCCCATGTTATAAATGTTTTCTATTGGCCCTGGTATTGACAAGCTCTGCTTAGCCCTCCTCTGGGAAAGTGGCTATTGATTGATGTTGAAGCCAGTTGCCCCTGCCTCCACGTGGCAGAGAGGCTGGTCTCTTACTGCTGTTATACTGTATATCTGCACACAGGCTCAGGGGCCTACCGACTCTGTATCCTTCCCCAGCAATAAAAGGTCATTTGAGAGGAGATGGTGTGTCCTTTTGTGCGTCACAGTTCTGCCTGGAGAAGTGTTTTTTTTGTGCTTTGTCTTGTTGTTTGACCTCTCTTTCTGCTCTTTTAATCTACTTTTTCCCTCTTTTGCTCGCTGGGTGTTTAGAAGGTCAGCGGGTGTTTAATTGTGAAAAACCCATATGCTGACCTTATGGTGTACACTGGGGTCTAGTTAGCTCAGGGACACATAGACGCACAAACACACATATACAGCAAAAACGATGCATATATGCAACACACATATACATACACACACACCCACTGCTGAGCTAGAGATGTGTTGTATTGTACGTTCGTGTATTCTGGGGGCCCAGACTGGTTCGCAATTATGTTAAGCCGATAGAGCTGGCTGCACAAGTGAGATAACGAGATGCTTACTCACACTAAGCTCCGACCGAAAAGCTGCACAATGATATTTCAGACTGAGACGGGGAATCTGCACACTGGTCTGTGGTATTTTTGCGCAAATAATCGTGGAGCATGAAAGGGCCTTTAGTTTCCTTTGCCTCACTCTGCTCCCCTTATGTCCAACATGTCTCTCTTTATCACTCCCTTTCTTTATTTGTCTCTCTTTTAAAGATATTTTTAAGCCCTGCTTTCGCACCTGTCACATTCCCTCTCATTATATGGATCTCTATTTCCATCTCTTTTTCCTCTCGGCCCCCCCGACTCACTCTTTGCAGTCTTTATTTTCCCCATCGCCCCCACCACGTCTATTCCGTTGCTTACTATCCTTCTCTTTACCTCTTAGTCCTCCCCTCCCCGCTTTCTTCCTCTCCCCAACATCTCTTTCTGATAGCCTTTCTGTCTCCGTCTCGTGTATCACTTGAATATTGATAGGGTCTTTGAGACAGAGAGAGAAATTTAAGACTAGCAACATTAGCACAAGATTAAGGCACAAGGCACACAACTATTAGCCTTAGTCTACTCTGTTCATCTTACTTCCTCACACGCAATCCATCTAAACTGAGTTTTCCATGTGCTTAACTGACACCGGGACAAAATCACCATACATGCCATAGAATAACTTATTGCCCTTGGACAGCAGTGGCGTTTTTCCACACTTCTCATGACTTGAACTTCTCACGGTAATGTCACACCAAGTTCACTAGGGCACTTGACCCCTGATCCCACAAGACTGCCACACTAAGTTTCATGTTTAGGGGTTGAAGTCACTGTTAAATACTGTCAGTGGATCAGTTTACGCAGCTCCTTTTGTAATGTGTACCACTGGCAAGGAAATGACAAAACTGACCCGATAGCTTAGCATCTACGGGCAACATTACCCTACTCAGGGCTTACTATGGCGTCTGTCTAACCGAATCACAG
>OMLI01060737.1:0-12789 GCA_900302605.1 Rondeletia loricata
GCTGTCACATGCTGATGTCATGTATTATGTCTTTCAGGACTCCCAGGAACAACAAAGTCTGATCTGAAGTGGGGATAGAAGATCGTCTACATGGTGTCATGTCATCTGTTGTCTCTCTGACCAGATCAATCTTGAGATCACCTTGTTCCTCAGACCAGCTTGTGTCAGGCCCATGTGGCTTCCAGATGACAGGAGCGGGCAGAGCCAGTGCCGTGGAGCTGAAATCAGGATTGGGAAATATTTAATGGCGAAGTAAGTGACCGGCTCTGTGCCCTCGTCCCCGGGGGAGGATGTGAGGGCATGCTTCAACAGATTGTTTCAAGATTAAGGACAACCTCCACAGCGCACAATAGCCTCAAACAGACCCAGGTCCCAGCAGGAAGCCTCCCAAATTGTTTTCAGCTCAGCTTGCCCCGAGGGAACGGCAGCCATTACACCTAATCAAAACATTGTGTGGCCGGGCAAGCGGTCCAGGATGGCCCAGCACAGGAAGATTGGATTCTGCTCCATCTCTTCAGACTGGAACGGCTCCAGCAAAGAGAAGCAGTCCGTTCCCTTAATGATATGTATTTGTTCAGTTTTTTTCTCTGTGTGCTGAAACACTATATAATAACAGGCTGTGTGACAGAACTGGCCATTAGGCCGAATCTGTGACACATGTGGAGTGGTTGGCTGATGCTGCGTTCAGGTCACACGGGAAAGATGGTAGATACAAGCCCGAAAATACCATTCACCGCACCTCAGCTTATAAAAACTACCTGGGAACTCCTGAGATACCTGTAGTCAAGTGTAGGGAATGATATTCATTCATTTATTCATTTTCTCCACTCACTTAATCCTTTTCAGGAGCTGGAGCCTATCCCAGCATACATTGGGGCAGAAGGCAGGGGAAACACCCTGGACAGGTCACCAGTCCATCGCAGGAGGAAATTATATTTTAATTTAAAATAAAACCAACAAAATTAACGATTTCCATCAATTGTGATCACATCTCTTAAATGCCATGGCAGGACACAAATACTATTTTTGGTTTGTGGTTGACATTGCAATGCTTGGTTTATTGTAAAACATGAACTCAAATGTATCATCACTAAGTGCATGTGTGTTAAGTGTGAAAAAGCTGATCAGGAGCAACCAAAGTCTACAGAAAACTTCAATCATGGCGCCTTGACGGCTTCAAACCAGCTCAAATGCATCAACACATCCAAGTTGCTGCTTTTAACTGTCCACAAATGATCTGGGACATCAGCATTTGTCTTTTCTAGGTTACAGATTTATATTGAAAACACTGTCCCTTGCCAGACCTCAACAGCCTATCTACAGTTTGCATGGCATTGAAGTTCATGTGCAGAGATGTAGTGGTAAATATAAAGGAGGATAATCTATGACCTCCAGTCAGTTACCATCATAAGGCAAACAACCACCAAATAAACAAAAACATATTGCATTTACAGAAAAGCATTAATTTATGCTTATTCCCCCCCTATAAGACCATATTCTCATATAACTATATATATGTTTGATACCACTTACTATGATGTATACTGAATTTATGTCATATGATTTCTCTCAGCCTTAAAAGGTGGTAAACTGTATTCCTCAAATAAAAATGTAGGAGTTTAGGTGGCTCCACTACCTCCCTGCTCACTGCCAGTAAATCTGGGCCCAGTAGTGAAAGTCTCAAGCTGGCTCTTTCCTTTAGGAGACAGCTTGTATCTTAGGGAGGTCAAATGTCACAGGGGCCCTGTTGTCTCCATGTGTGTTTCTTTAAATAAAAAGCCAAGGCATGTCTATGGAGAGGCACTTCAGTGTGTGTGTGTGTGTGTGTGAGATACAGACAGACGACACATTCCCTGTGACTGTGTATTTAGCAGCGTTAGACTGATACACTGGTTTGCCAATATTGGCCTTTAATTAAAAATCTGATCTGGTCCAGTCAATGTATGATGATATGAAGCAGTTTGATTGATTATATATTTATTGTAGAATTCATCAATACTGCACTGGTTGTCTATGGGAACACCTTAACCTCAATTGATTGGATTCCACATAAGTATACATGAATATGTTTTGTTATTTTCCTAATGGGATTATTGTCATTATGCTGGTCTGGGTTTCAATGGAGAGTTCTAGTGTCCCATGATGATCTAAATTCTGTTTCAGAAGCTTTGTCACCCTGACACGGATAATATTCTGGGGGAAACACTGAATAATTGTAATTTTTAGCATTAAAATTGTCAAATTTAAAGGTATTGAATATCATCAAAAAAGATTGGTAACAACATTTAAAAGGCCGTATCGGTCGAACTGTAGTCTTTAGGGTTTAGACGCTGCTGAGCTCTTTCCCTCCCCCGCTGCTTTGCTTGTCTTTACGGCCCCAGAGCAGACACAAAAGCACAATATTGACTTATCCCGGCATTTGCATTGGAGGCCTTATTTTATTGGCCCAGTAGGAGCTTCCTGATAGTCAAAGCTCCAGCGCTAGGACTAGAAGGCCAGGCAGACTTCCCTCACGACACTTTCCCCGACCAAACCTGACAGAAGCAGGATTACGTTTTCTGTCAGTGAAGCTTAAGACCGCTTCTCTTTTAGTGACTCTCATCCTGTGGGTTCACACTCAAAGAGATGACCGACTGACACAGAAAACGTTTTAATTCAGAGGAGCTGATAAAGGTCAAGACGTTTCAGTCCTTGGCTTTCATCAGTGTACTAACAGGTAGTTGTCCCACTACCTCCTAATAATCAGCCAGCTGGCACAAATTGGCAAGAAAGTAGGTCAAAGTTATACTCTATGCTTACATATACAACACCAAATAACAATATATGAATGGCATCATTGACAAACAACATTACTTGCTACAAATATTAATTCACAACTACAGCAAAATAGAAAAATCTATCATCAAAATAGAAAAATATCAATTAAATTACATAAAATACATACAGATCTTACATTGTCTAGGAATACAGAATACCCCAATTCATTAGTTTCTACACCACTGACATGGCCTGAAAACATCAGCCTGGAAAGCTGAACTGAACACTGCAAAGTCTTTAGTTTATAAATCAAAATTTAACAGCAATTTTTCAGTATCACTACCCCTTTGACTCAGGAAGACTATCGGTGCCAATGCATCCGAGTATACTGATGAAAGGAAATGTCTGTAGCTTCATCTGCCCCTCTGAATTAAAGCTTGAGTGTCAGTCAACTCTTTGAGGGTGAACCCTCTCTCCTGCTACATTTGAAGAGGTGAACCTATTTTTATTATTTTTTTTAAACTTTGGACACAGTGAAGCATCTACTTTTGTAGTGACTCTCATCCTGGCAGGAGATAAGTCTGAGAATGTAACAGGGTAAGATAAATACCACAAAAGCAGCACATTTTGATAAAGATTTTCCCCATTTTATTTCTTTTTAAATATAAAACCTTTCCCAGTTGGACAGGGTTGAAAGAACAGACATTACAAAAAGCCCAAGAAAATAAAAACACTTATGAGAGCACAGTCATTCATCCTGTTACATTTGTCTTACAAATTAGCCATTCACCTGTTAGGGGCTGAACTATAGAAGAGGAACATTTACCCAATGAGTGCTACAACGGACTTGCCTATAGGAACCAGTACACAGGCAAGGACCAGAGAATGCATGGAAATAATTCAGCCCTGCCATTCTATAATTATAACCCATTAAAACTCTTTGAGGGAATATCCTTCCCTCAAACCTGTAAAACAGAACTAGACAATGGTGTTTTCACATCATAGTTCAATGGGACCAGCGCTGGGACCACAGCTCTTTCGACTGGGACCAGCCGCAACAGTTTTTATTAAAACATAAAAGAAAAATAATAATAAAAAGAGACAACGATGCACGTGACTTGACCTGGCCTACCAGAGCGCTGCTCCCATGTCAGCCCACTGAAACAAAACCTGCCTCAACATCATATTTATTATTCCCAGGAAAAGTTTAGGTTAGGGCTTGTGTGTTCACTCTCTCCATTCTACAACCAGTTTCATGTTTGTGCCTGCACCACCTAGAAAACAACATGCACACACACACACACACACGCGCACGCGCACACGCACACACACCTAAAGCAGGCTGTGCAAAACTCTTTGGTGATAATGAGTTTCAGAAAAAGAACATGGAAAAAAAACACTATCCCACAACTGAGATGGTTATACAATCTTTCCAATATACATATTCGAACTGTCAGAGCAGAAAATAGAGCCTGCAAATTCAATAAATTAGACAGCGGAAGATGAATTGCAGATACTAAATCCAGCAGTTGGGTTCACAGAAATTAATCATAAATGAAAATACAAAATCCAGGAGAAACAATAACAGTGTTATTTTGTATTACCAAAACCATAAACAAACTTTGCAAATCAAAGAAAACAAATAAAATGGCCCTCAGTCACAATTAAGATAGTTGTGATTTAAGTCAACTTTTTCATTAATGAAATGTTGTTTATAATCACCCTCTTGTAAACATTCACAATCAAGAGTTTAGTTATGTTTAGAGCACTGCTGGTCATAGAATACATCAACACAAGTCTGTTTTTAGCACACAACACAAATGTAATACTTAAGGACCATGTAGGTGTACTTCACTGAGGTACACATTAATAACCCCTAGTTCCCCCATTCCCTTGACAGATAACACACAATGGTCTTTATTACTGTACTGGTAACAGACTTCAGGAGCCTCCAGGCCCCTATTTTAATCAGGCTCATCTGGAAGAATATTGGGCAATATTCTTTTTATTATTAATCAAAAAATTTACTTCTATACTAGAGTCAAGTCTGTTTCAGTTCACGGTTCATCATGGTGTTTTTGTATATTTTCTTTAGAAAAGACATATTTTCAAAATATATCCATGTGAAGTCTTTGATTTCAGTAAAAAATAAATTAGGTAGTGAAAAACACCACTAAGCGGAAAGAGCGAGCCCAGACCAGGTAGGTTCAGTTCGTTTCGGTTTGTGGCCCGGCTTTTCTCACGCTGTCCTAACTGAGCCGTTATTGCTGGCCAGTCTCTTGAAGCCATGGTCGTTCTTCTCCAGCCACAGTTCAGCCAGCTGCTGTGTCGAACCGTGCGACGAGGCTTTGGAGCCGAGGCACATCTTGTATTGCTTCGCCTCCAGGTTGGGGTCACATATGACCGGGTGGTGGACGTGCACTATCCCTGTGTCCGTGCTTCTGAACAACTTAATCCCTGACTGGACAAATTTATTAAAGAGGTCCACATCCTCCATTCCCCACCCTTGTATGGAGGTATCAAAGCCCCCCGCTCTGACCAAGTCTCCCTTGAAGATGCAGACGATGCCAAAGCCGTAGTGCCTCCACAGGCCCGTCTTTGAGGTGAAGACGTAGTGGTTGTCGCTGGGGACCTTCCCAGCGTACACCACCTTTGGGTCGTACTGGCTGAAGATGATGGGGAAGTAGGTCTGCTCTCCCAGGGCCGTATTGCCCCGACATCGCTTGAGGAAGTCGGCGGTGAAGAGTAGGTCCACGTCGCAGTAGAAGAGCAGCGAGTCATTAGAGAAGTGAGAGGAACCCACCTCCAAAGCCAGAGCCCTGGAGAAGGAGCCGGCCACGGGCTTTATCTCCATCTCGGCCCGGGGATACTTCATGTGATATTCCCTCATCAGCTCCACCTGCTTGACCCGCTCAGTGTTGTTGTCTGTGCTGAAGAGCAGGATCAGCAGCTTGACGTTCTGGTTGGGGATCAGACAAACTCGTTCAAAGTTGGCCATGAAACGCACAAAGATGTCGTAGCGTCCCGACAGAGGCACCAGGATATTGACTTTCTTCTCTTTGGGATCCCTCTGGTCCTGGCCAGAGGTGGCCAGCTTGAAGGGCACCAGCATCTTGAGGGAGTTGGAGAGGAAGGAAAGGGAGTCTGACTCTTTGTTGATGCGGCTGGCCAGGGCGCTGGCATCCATCTCTTCCTCCTCTCTGAACTGGATCTGGCTGAAGGTCTGCTGCAGGTAGGCATGCCTCCTCACAGGAACTGTCATGGTCTTTCCTTTGTGCTTCTTGTACAGCAGCAACAGATCCAGTACATACTCTGCCCCGTACAAGGGATTAACCCTTCGGTAGCCATACTGGATTTCTTTGAAATCAATGACCCGTCCCCGCGTCTTGGCATTGGCGTTGATCATCTCCATCACTTGCATGATGATGTCATCCAGGGCTTGCCTCTGGGAGGAGTCCATGCCACGGCGGGGGGGTTGGCCATCAGACGAGGAGAACAGGTACTTCCCCGTCAGGAACTCCCACTCCAGGACCTCCTCCCTCTGCCGTGGGTTGAAGCGCATGAAGGAGGGCGGCATACCAAGTTGGAGGTCCTCTCGGCTGGGCTCGGCCGCCCCATAGCGTCCCATCTGGACAATCTCCCGGTGGAGCCGGATGGTGCGGTGGCGTAGGTCGGCGATCTTGCGGCTGAGCATGTAGCTGTGCAGGCGGTACTGGTAGGGAGGGTTCTTGTTGGGGTGGAGGGTGATGGCACGGTGGATCTTGCTGTTGTGGAGATCTCGAATGTAGCCCTTCTTGTTTGGCTCGTAGTTCTCATAGAACAGCTGCTGCATCTGTGAAGACAGAAAAGAGAGTGGTGTTGTTACACATGCACACACAAATACAAAATATCATTTTTGCTTTATTTGACAGTATACAGTTGAGTGACAAATCAGGTACAGGGTTGACATGCAATATTGGTGGCCCGCTAGACTCAAACCCAAGACGTTGCAAGCACCTTGATTATAGTCTGCTGAGCTACAGCGCTTCCTTAAACCTTCTCTGAACATGGCTTCAATGTGGATGTGTACCATCTATGTGAGCCAACAGAAATGCTGTTTAATCTATATTCAGCTGATGCAAAGTACAAATAATAATAATTTTATTTATATAGCACTTTTCTAAAACAGAAGTTTACAAAGTGCTTCACGTTAAAGCAAGGGAGGATAAAATAATACAAACAGCGCAACAGAAAAATCAATTTTGTTAAGACAACATAAGGTAATGACAACAAAAAAACAAAACAAAAACTTTGCAGTAGAGTTGCAGTAATCTAAACGGGATGCGATGAAGGTATGAATAACAGTTTCCAAGTTCTTAGCAGATAAAAATGCTTTAATTTTTGTGATTTTCCTAAATTGGAAAAAGCATGACTGCACAACTGCTTATCCAAGCTAAGATGGCTGTCAAAGACAACACAGATTTTTGCAATGGGAAGCAAGATTATGGTACAATGGGCCAAGCTGGCTGGCAATGTGTGCCATCGTACTATCGGGACCTATGATGAGAATTTCACATTTATCTGAATTAAGTTTTTTAAAGTTTTGAAATAGGTCTAATGAGGGCTTTTTCAAGAGTGGTTGCACTATTGCAGTTTTGAGATAAGCTGCTACTGTACCTGTTGTCAAAGAGTTATTAATAATTGGTTGGATAAATGGGCACATTACTTCAAATACTTATTTAAGGAGGCTTACAGGGAGGGTGTCAAGCGGACAGGTGGAGGCTTTCATTTTAGCAACAATTTCCCACAGCGAGGCTGTAGAGACAGGCTCAAACAGTGTCAGAGAGGCAGACGGGGGGATGATCCGTTCTCTGATATTGGTCACCCTCGAAACAAAGACATTTAAAAAGTCATTGTATTTTTCCGGAGAAGAATCAATTAATTAAAAGGTTTAGCAGGCACAGAGGTTGGTTGACAAGGCTGGCGGGGAATGAAAACCAAGTTTCTAAAGTTTACAGTGTGAGGAGAGGAGCATGATCTAAGAGCAGATCTATGATTTATAACATTTGGAACCCTAGAAGACACTGTAATTGGCTGAACCAGTGTGAAAGGCGTTGATATGGGAGCACGGTTTCTGGGGGCATCAATTGTTGACGGACCGGGAAGCATGAGGCTGATGGTGCGAGCTGTAAACCAAGTTAGCTGAGAGCATCCGCGCACCCAACAGATTTTCAGGGTCTAAAGGAGCGCAGTGTACAGCATCCCACTCCACACTCCAATACTGACGAGTAACTTGCTTCAATGAGTGAGTGAGTGTTTACTGCAAACCTGTAGAAGCTTTACAAATGTAATGTTCCCCAAATCACAGGAGGCTGTATGTGTAAACAGTGGGACAGCTGCTTAGCTGTATTGGCAGCAACTCAACCGTGGTCAAGAAGGCAGGGTCTGTGTTGTTGCCTCCCAATGAAGGGAGCATCAGAAAGCCAGAGGTTTCATTTATGAACGATGGTAGCCCCAAGAAAGCCCAATTTCAGAGGACAGCTCTGGAATTCAGCCACAAACCCAATCCCCAGGGAATGGCCATACCAGAATCAGACAGGACAGGCCTGAGACCTGTGGAAAGCGATACCTGAACCTGAATACGATCACAGGAACTGCTTGAGTAACTCTTTGCTTTTCCATGGTTCTAGCCTGCGTTCCTCTGCACCTTGGAGTGGGCACACTGCCAATCAAAACAGGCTGCAGCCTTGTCATCAATGGAAGTCTTGAGTGAAGCTGTGCTAGCAAGGGTGAGGGGTCAGCTTTTACATCTGAAACCAGAGCATCGCATGTGCAACAGCTTTAATGGGAATTCATGTGTAGTATTCCTTCCCATAGCAAACACGTACTGCGGTAGTATTCTACAAGGTTCGAGCAGGAGTAGGACAAATTCTTACATTTGTGGTAACTAAGAGGCTTCCGGTGAGTCATTTCTACTTTGCCTTTGCTCGTATTCCTTTCATTTACCGGCAAAAACGTAAACCCAGAGAATTCAGTAATTTACTTAACCAAGGTTTTTTCCAGGCCTAGTTCAGTTGAGAATGAGGAGATGGTAGAGTTGAGCGCTATGTCAGGTTGTATCCAGCTGGGAAACACCAGTGGTCATCAGCTGACAGCCAATTGCTCAGGATGTTTGTCTTTCTCTCCTGTGGCTTCATCGTCATTAACACCCTCCCTAATTATCTGACCTTTACTTTTGCGGGCACCGTTGCAACTTATGACGCATTACCACGATTTCTTCACAGTCATTAACGCTACAACACAGCTGCCCGCTAATCAACCGGAATGGCTCGCTAACAAAGGAGAGACAAAGATAAATCAGAAGTTATTGCCAGGAGTTGAAGCCTTGTGTGCCTCATTTCAAACAGAGCTGTTATGTGGATAGCTTGGGGGCCTGATGATAAGCTGTTCAGAAATTGCTGCTCTGAGATCTGAACCCCAACGCTGGAGTCCTTTACACAAGCCTTGTTACCCCTTTTTCATAGACTCAACCACGGAAATTGTTAAGGAAAGTGCTTCAATGTAAAATTGCATCTTCAGACACTGGAGACCTACTTTTTCAGTGTGCTATAATTACATACTAAATCAGTCATGTCTTATCTCTCCACTGCCCTATACATATCCCATAGCCTCAACTGAGTCAATACAAACACAATTATCGAAGCAAAGCAAGGCAAACAGTATTATCAAGCCAACAGCATGCTCAATTACTGAGGACAAAGCTATCTTAAGTGAAGGGAGATGCCAAACCAATGAACACGGCCTGACCCCATGAGAAGGGATTGTGGTGTGATTACATTAGTGAAGTGATACCATTATCCTGCAGTGCTTCGGGGCTTAAATAAACACGCTGCTACAGGCCAGAAGCTAGCTAACACAAAAATTGGCTAGCTAACACAAATAAACCCTCTCTGTATATGGATAACTCTTCAGCCTGGAAACCTTCAGGACTAACTCAGGATATCCTATTGGAGGAACCCTGTGAAATCTGTGTTAATTAAGCTACAACACAGACAAAGGAAACACCAAGCACTAACTCAATTTACCATTTAACAGATATTACAGAGGACAAGCTGCCTGTAATTGTCGTTAAGGGTGAGAATAGAATCAGACTGACTTCCTAAGAATGGCTCAATTCATCAAGACAGTAAGCCAGGGGGAAAAAACAGGGTATAGGCAGGAGCAGGTTAAGATTGTGGTAGACTAGGCCTTAATGATGCATCCCTATTTGAAAGCCCTCAGCTGGTGGGTTACAGCCTTAGCCCTGACATTCCTGTTATTCAAGTTTGATATAGTATAAGCTATCCCCGGCACACACTCATCTGTTTTGTGCAAGCTGAATCTTGGGACTTTCCAAGTGTGTGTCTGTTTCTCTTTGTATCTGCAAAGAGAAACACACTGAATGTCGTCGATTGAGTGAGAGCATGTGGCCAGCTCTTGAGAGCAGAGGAGAGGTGTAATGTTAAATTATGGTCCAGTGAAATTAACGGTTCCCGCTGCTGAGTCCACACATGCTAGCAGCCATCCATCAGCAGAAGGGACTGTGTGTGTGTGTGTGTGTGTGTGTGTGGGTGTTTGCATATAAGGAAGATTACGTCTGCCTTGTTGGAAAGGGCTGGTGCAGCGAGGGGAGTAGCTGCAGGGAAAGGGAAGGCTGATGAAGCCGGAAGCAAACCGCTAAGTCAGAGCGGTAGGCGAGCCCAGCAGAGTAGTGTGGCTTCAGCTTGGGCTGCGTTTAATCTGCAGGACAATAGCCAGCGCCTGCCTCCAAGTGAGCCATGCAAATCTAATTGGAGACACCATTATGCTGCTGTAATTGGCTCTTTAGTAGTGGAGGGTAGTCTGTCCAAACTAATTTATCGGCCTCTCACACCTATGGCAGCTCCACAATAGGCCTAGTATTGATATGTGTGATGGGAGGCGGTTGTACCAACAGCTGCACCATGACACTAGATTACTTCATCAATATTAGCCATCTAGCTTGTAAACTGCCGGGGCTCTGAGGGAGACTGTTTAAATCAATAGCTCTCTGATCTGTGGGACTGTACAGTCTAGCTTACAGAAATGGCTGAGGGATACACTTGGGCTGAATTCACTTAATCATACAGAGACAAATTTGAGCCAATCCAATTTGACTTCTCCCATGAATTTCTAAAAAGGTATTGGATTCTGACTCATACTCTGAACTTTAATAAATCGTTTATGTGAAAGTTGATGAGCTGAACAACATATGTGTGATCTATTGAGTTCTGGGAGAACCTTGTTATTCTAGAGGAGAGCACTGCAGTTTGAGAGAGACATAAAGACAACAATATCCTTATGGTTTGGATAGTGCATATAAGAATCCTTGCCTGATGTCCCTCTTCATGTAACCAGGTCAAATTCCTTGTGTACCTGTTGTACAAGTGATTCTAACAGGGATTTAACAAAACTTTGTAACACCAAATTTTGCAATAAAAAAATTTGGCGATATGCATCATAGAGTTGAAAAATGTCGGATCAAGTTTTAGCTTGGGTCAAGACAAAGACTGTTTGCAAGTATTGTAAGAGAGCCTTGCCTTACAGGTAACACTAGCAACAAACTGCACCATGTACAACACATCACAATGAAAAACTCCAGTTGCCGGTATATGGTTAAATGTTGTGTTTGGGTGCTAAATATGGTTCCAATGTAGCCGTTTCTCTTTGCACTACTTTTCTAGAGAGAAATTTCCCTGGATGTGCAGACATACAGTATACTTATTATTATATATAGGCTTATTTGGGGTTGAAATTGATTATCTGAGCTGGCATTAAAAAGGTCCTAAAAAGTTTTAAATGTAACTTACACTGTTGTCACTGTGTTTATGGTTTGCACTTTTGTTTTGTTTTTGTTTTTCCTCAGAAATAAAAAGGGATGTTTTCAGTCATTAGTGTCTTCATTCAGATTTTGCTAAAAATATTGTGATAATATCTAACCGTGAACCCAGTATCGTGTATATAACCTAATTATTGGCTGAATGTATCGTTACATCCCTAGACTCTGATGCGGTAAAAAGTTAATTCCGCCTTACTCTATGTAGCCTAGGTGTGGTCGCAGGAAAAAACAAAAACACATCAAGGGCATGAGATTGTATTGTGTGTGCACAAGACAGACCTCGTGCCCTCATTCTGGTTAATTCATACCCTCATTTTCATTATTTTCTATGCACAATGTCATGATTTGTGTGAATAAATGTATTAAAGTGCACAATTTAATAAAATGAAGAAACTATTGACAAGGATATTGAGAGCTGATGGGTTCTACCATCGTCAATATGCAGACTGGGGTGATGTTATAGACTTTATAAAGGATTTGTATAACTCAACACATCTCAGAGCTCTCGAATACCATGACACAGATAAGAGCTCTATATACTGTATTAACTTATGTGTGCACAATTTATATCTATTTGCACGATTGACATGCACACAATAGCATGTCGTGAACACAAGTAAATACTTCACTACCATGAAATAAATGTTTTCCCTACAGGATGGCCACTCCAGGGCTCCATAACACTGCACGCCAAAAGATATAAACAAACCACATCTTTAATAAAAAATAGTTTAAAAAGCCATACAAGACTGGGATGGTAACTATTTATTGCCAGGAGTTATATGGTTTCTAATCTATAAATTATTCTGTATGAAACAAATCTAGATTGAACTGAAATAAGTTTTAAGAACATTTATTGAACAATGTATAAAAAAATACACGATTTTGCATATAACAACAGATAATACAAAATTTTGCATTGAATATGAACATAAAACATATGAACAACAACATCCATTGATGTTTGTAAATGTTAATAAATAAAAATGATTAAAAAAAGAGCATGTGAGGGGAGAGGCTGAGCGGCGGGCTGAGCAGCGAGCTGGGTTTCCAAAAAGTCGGAGCATCGGCCATCTCTCCCACTCCAATTTCGCTCCGGTACCGCTCACACGAAATGATAAGAATTGAGAATAAAAATAGGAATTCAAATCCTCTCT
>OMLI01060748.1:0-12071 GCA_900302605.1 Rondeletia loricata
ACCACAGTCCTCAACCTCCAATCTGCCACCCTTCCATATCTGCTTTTCCATCTCCAGGTGACTACTGTTGTGACTGTAATAACTTCATCAGTAATTCTATACAAATGTACAAGTACTCAGTATTTCCATTTCCCCCCCAATTTTACATGTTTCTAGATGAAAGAATGGCACTATGCCCTTATTTGGGCATAGTGACGTCAAATGTCCGTGACTGACTGAGTGACTGACATCATCATCATGACATCATCACATTGTGACATCATCACATTGTTGTAATTGCATCATGCCCAAATAAGGGCATAGTGACGTCACTAGCAGAGATTGCGTGATTAGGGGTTGAGTCAATATGGTCCTCATCATTCCAAACCACGGACATTGTTTTGACAATAAATAATTGCTAGGCTGTAGGTCAACAACTCAACACAAACTTTTGCATACAACTGTATATAGTACAGAACTTACCGTTAATAGTTCAAATTTCTCCCGCACTCTGTCTCCTTCTGGGAAACCCGGGCTGGTTTTTATCTCCTCCACGTCTTGACGGAGTGCCTCCTCCACCTCACGGGCCTTGGACTTCATGGCCTGCTCCTTGGTGTTCATGGCCTTTTTTATCTCTCTGCTGAACAATTCTTTCAGCTCCTTAATTTCTTGGCGGAGGGCCACTTTGTCTTGGCGGAGGGCCTCGTTCTCCTTCTCCTTCTTTTCGGCCTCGAGCATAGTCATGGTTTTCATATTCGATAATCTGTTTCTGAGCTCCGCCGTTTGCTGGTGGAGGGCCTCCTTTTCGAGCATGTTGGCCCGCTCGTTGGTCCTCATGGGCTGCATGCAAGAGACTGTTTTTTTGAGGTCCTCTATTTCTTGTTGGAGGGCCACGTTCTTCTTCGCCACAATGGTCTGCTTAGGGGCCACAATGGGCCCCCCAACATTGTTCCACAGGGAAATGAGAATGGATGTCAATGGACTTACCTGGTTAAATAAAGGTTAAAAATAAACTAGAAAAGGTTGCATTTTCTGAAGAAAATGTGTGTGCTTGCTGTGTTTGAAAAGTTACTCTGGGGTTTGTAGTCCCATCAGATAAAAAGCTGGATTAATCAGAAAGGGTTTAAATGCCGTAGAAAATGTATTTGTCAGCCAAATGTGTAGTAAGCAAACATTTTAGAATAGGTAACAACGTTGTAATAATAGTACACATTTGGTGTTTCAATTCCAATTTAAAGAAAAATCCCAATAAAGCCATTTTAATGTGTAGAAAAATAAAAAATAGAGAGGCCTGGTATTTAAAAACGTAATAGATGCAGGAACACATGAGTTTCTCTATCTGTTCAGCCTGCACTGCGGGACCTGAAATCCTCTACTGGTAACCGGAGGGAAGGAGTTCATTCACAGAGAATGTGAGATGGATCAGAGACTATTTACTGAACCTGTCTAATGAAAGTCTCATAAATGGCTCAAATGGAGGAGGCTTGCTTGGCTCACACATAACCTTAAGGGCTTTTTGTACAATGCAAGAGATTTATGATTTAAGCTGTACAGACGAGTAACCCTGATTATTCTGTGATGCCACATCTTATGATGTTCTCCTGAATGGCATGATATTTTGCTCCACACCAAAACACCACATTTAAATTTACATTAAGCATTCTTGTAGGAACAAACTTGAGTGATGGGTTCATTGTTGACAACCACAAGCCTGTAGTCATCGACTCCCCCTGTGGTTATTTGAATTTCCCTTCTCCATACTTTTTTGTTATTAAATATATTTGTGAGTCAAACAATTTTCAGGATAGAAATCCATTTCAATTTTTTTAAAAAATTGTATACGTTTAAGCATAAGTTTATTATCGCTAGGCCAAATCATGACATCATTTTAATGAGCTTTAAATTATATTGTAGTCAAAGGAAAAGTCAACAAACTTTTATGAAATTCAGTTTATGGCTCAGACTTTGTATTTGGAACTAAACTGTACACATTTGTAAACGATGCCACTCAAATTGCTGTAGACGCTTGGTAAGCTATCAAAGCCACGTGTTCATAATGATAGCATTAGTTTAGGAATTAGACAATCCACTGTTGTCGTTGACTTCATTGACTCCCATAACATTTTGAACTTGCTCAATTCCTACACTGGAAACTCAAACTGCTTCAGTGACTCACAATCATACAATTTCTACTCTAGGGCTATACAATGGAGTATGTTATAGTCAACTGACTGTTAACTTTCATTATGTTTGTAAATCCATAGAAGCCTAGTGAAACATAGATGGAATAGGTAATACTGCACACTACATCAGATATATGGCCACCCACATAGAAAACATACTCACACAAAACATACTTACACGTTATGGCTTCCCATACACACACACACACACACATTTTCTAGTTTTCATATACTCATTTAAATTATACAATGGCTGGGCCCTGCAAGTAGGCCTGCACAAAAATGATTTATCCAAGGGGTGCAGTGAGCCAGGCTTGCTACTGTCTGTGCTGCAGTCTTATGGGCAGGCCTTGGACCAAAGGTTGTGAGTCTCAAGTGTCTCTGTCAGGGTTCAACCTCCCCAGACCTGGAGGGTTGGCTCAGGAGATCCTTGCCACCAAAGGAGACGCAATCAGATTGTGCACAGTCTAATTTAATCTGAAGCGGTGCCGTGAGCTTCAGTAGATGCGTGGTGTCTTGACCGTCCAATAGCACCACGGTTTAAACGGCTTAAGTGGCCGTCAGGATCATGTCTATCCTCAGCTCAGCGAGTCATGTCAACAAGCTGACAAAGTGCCTCTCTCCTACCATTGCTCTTGTTAAATTCAGGGGCTTGTTTGAATATTGCAAGTATTTATTTGATTGCCTGCATTATTGAGTATAGAACAATATGCAAGAAGGAAGTGGGATCATTTAAGAGGAAAATGAAGCAACAAGAGAGAACACAGAGGAGAGGACAGCGATAAAGGTGAGGTACTGAGAAGTTATTCATCACAGAGGGCTATCATGAAACACACTGCACACAAGGTAAAAAGATCATACTTTAATTCATCTCATTTGTCCCTGAGAGAATAGTGACTACTATGTTGTGCTCACTGTAGCTACGTTTCACCTTTTTTGATGGTCAGTCAATTGAATGGTAAAGTAGCCAACATTATAATCACTTGCTGAGTGCAAGATTAATTATGGTACAATTATCCAATACCAGACTTACGGTACAAAATAGACTTAATTTAATATTTCACTTTAGTTGAATTTTTTCACTTTTTAGCACATATATCTCTAGGCCAATGAGAGTTCAGCTTCAAAGCATCAGCTGCCATCTTATTTCACTCTGTCTGGACACAAAAAAATGAAATAATCTTACCATGATGTACTTCATCCTTCATCCTTGGTGTTGGTATAGTATATTTGTTATAAGTATGATTTTAGACAATGTATTCAAAACATTAGCAAGTGAGTGGGGTGACTACACGTCCCCACAGTGGCTGATATTGGTGTTTGACCACTCACAAAGGAATGCAGAGTATGTGCTCTAAATATATTCTTCCAAAGTGAAATGTCCCTTGAAAGCCTCCCTTCACTCTGATCCTACTGTTGCCAGTAGACCCACTTAGCCTTGATTTCCCAGGCTAAGAAGAGCTGAAATTGGCATGGTGTTCTGCTGGCATGTCACCATAGAATCTGTGCTGTTGATAAAGCAGGATGGATTTTACACTGATTCAGTGTTGGATCAACAAAAAGTAGATTTTGTGTCTGTTTCAATGCATTGTTGTATCAATGTTAGATCAATTTGCAATAACGTGTTGAATCAATGTCAGATTTCAACGTTAATTCAAAGGGATTGACATTAATGCTTTAAATTGATTCGAGGTTGATTTATGTCAGTTTGCTGTCTGCGACATCTTTGGATCTAACTCAACGACATACCAAAATACTCCCAAATGAGATTTCTTATTCCTTTGTCCTGCTTTCTCTGTTTGGCTCTGTCTGTTGTCTATATTGCCATGCTAGGCTGCTGTTTGGACTGTCTGACCTGTGGAAGATATAGTCTTCCCTGCAACAAGTAGAGGAGAAGAGACTGTTGACAGATGGAGAGCAGGAACACAAGGCTCCATGAGAAGTGACTCACATGTCGTTGTATAATCAGGGTATATTAAAGGAAGGAACATCACACCCTCATTGCAGCAATGAGCCATGTTTAGTGTTGCTTAATGATTGAGGAAACCTGTACACTCCTCCCCCGCTTCATACATATGCAGTGCTTTGTAGGTGCTGTCCTGTTATGAGGAGAAACCCTCTACCTTGGTCTGGAGAATACAGTAAGCTCCACTGGTAGCAGGACGGTAATATATTTCTTATGTTGTGGCTCCATACTCTTATTGCTTGGAGTGTGAAATAAGACAATGACTATGAGGTTTAAGTGCAGTTGATCAGCTTTAATCTGACCACCTCATCTGTACAATCTCTTGAGAATGCTCAAAACTGAGATTGCATATAAGATGAACAGGTAAACGACTAAAATAAGTACTATTAAAGTACGTAAATAAATTTATTACTCAAGACAAAACATTAATGTCACAGTCAAAACTGATATGGAGCTCACTGTGTATCAAGACCTGCAGCCTAGTAATCATCCATAATGAAAAATTGCTATAATATCCCGGTAGGCCCCTATAGTGTGGTGCTCAATAGTGAGTTTACACTGATCTTAACGTACTTTATGGTATTTTTTATCTCCTTTGGTATCACTGTAATATTCCTATAATTTTACCATAGGGATTTACAGTATTTTTGCTGTGATAATTGTATAATACCCCTCTAAAATTAATTATACCCGTCTAAAATGTATTATAGGATTAGGCTACTGTAGTTCTTCGGGATGAAACAAAGTGTGTGTGTGTGTGTGTGTGTGTGTGTGTGTGTGTGTGTGTGTGTGTGTGTGTGTGTCGTTGCAGCCTAAAGGACTCCATTTCCCAGATTGCACCGCGCCCCATGATGTTTCCAACAGCTGACAGACGGTAGAAGCCTCTGCCAGAGCTGTCGGTGGGAGAGACGAGCCTCTCGTCGGTAGCCTACGGACAGAACAGACAACTCGAGCATTATCGGACTTTGGACCGCTTTGCAACCTGGCTCAACGTCGAGCATCTTGTTTTGAAAAGACCATTTCCTCTGCATTCAAGACTTTTCCAGACTGGGAACTGGGGACGTTTGTTGTTAACTTCCATAATAGGTCGCTGCGTCGCCGGACTGGTGCGTATGTGCTGTAGCTGAACAGTTTGACTCCAGCCCTTCAAGCCGTGCCCAATGCTGAGGAATGGATAGTGTGTCTGCTAAAGGTGGGAAGATGGTCGAGAGCGATGAGCAGTCGGAGAGGGACAGCGGCGGTGGCGCAGCGATGGCCGCGCTACATCAGTGCGAACTCATCCAGAATATGATTGAAATCTCCATCTCCAGTTTACAGGGGCTGCGGACCAAATGCGCAGCGTCCAACGACCTGACACAGCAAGAGATACGCACTTTAGAGGTAATGAACGTTTTGAAATATGTCAGAGCCCCGTCCTGCGACCAACACGAGTAGTCAAATTGCGGAGTCATGAAGCCCTAACGCTGTCCGCCTCAGATAGGCTGAATATTGGCTGCAAGCGAGGCGCCCTGTCGCTGAGTGTCAGTGAGATGAGCATGTTGTGTAGCTTAATGTACTGCAGGGACGATGCGAGGGGGGAAAGATTACTCAAAAAGGCTGTCCAGGTTGGGCTTCGTCGTTTCTCTGGATGATTGTTAAATGGGCGAGATGTCGGTGGCGCTTGATCTGGTTGTGTGACCTCTTTCTCTAGGTGGAAATATATCAGGAACCCCCCGGATAGTTTGCAGCACCGTGGTGTGCAGCTGAATTCACACCTTCAGTAGTGCTACTGTTATTCCGTTGTACTGTATGCTGTTCCCTAACCTACATAGGATCACTGTTTCGTGTTTGTACATGAGTCGAGAGGCCTAACGTTACAAGACAAATGCACAACGAAATTGAGCATTTCACGCAGTCCGTCCTCCATGTGTTGATCAGTTCCCCGACCATAACCATCAGGAAATGGGGTTGATATCGACGTATGCGCTGCTTTTCTGCATCTGGATGCAGATTCAGTTCAGTCGTGTTGGGATGACTTGACATTGGTTTGCGCAAGAGCCCACGGCTTTCTCCGGCCTTAGCCTTCCTCCTGGTAGGCATAACGAGGAGTCATGCCTGGTCGCATGCAGGCATAAGCCAAGGATGCACAAATGATATTCTGTTTCAGTCCTTGGCTTTCAGCCACCACTCTTACCCAATTTCTACAAAAATGTGCTTTCATAAAATTAGGATGGATTCATTCGAAAATGCCCTAACAAAAAAAAAATCATTATAATATTCCTTCTGGCTACTTGCCTTATTGTGCTTTATGGTAGCCTATTTTTCTCTCCTATGGTGTCACTATAACATTCCCAGAATAATCCTATTATGTATTCCTACTATTATGTGTAGTTTGTAGTTTTGCTGTGAAATGTATTATAGACTATAGTGTTACTGTGGTCTAGTTCATTTGGATTTCAACTTGTTAACGCACATGGGGCCTTTAAAGTCACAAATTGCTTCTTGAATATTGGCAGCAGTGAGATGACTGACTGAAGGAAATCTGTCTTGGAAACTACAGCTAGTGTTATTAGCAACAAAGCCATGAAGGCACAGTAGGCCCTGCTTTTGCAAGGAGGGTGGTGGGGAGAGGGAGAGGGAGTGGTTGATGTGAAGCAGTATACCTTCTCTGATAGTTTTGGCTAAGGGGATATTCTAGTGTTAATGCCTACAACCATGCAGTTGTAGCAGCTAGTCTGCATAATGGATTGATGCATCTTTGGTATAGGCTTCAGATATCTGACGTTCTAAAGAAGTGATAGATGGTGGATGGGTTTTCTGGCTCATGTTTTATTTAAGCTTTATACCCTGGGTAAAAGGAATACTCACTCCTGATTAGCTGGAGGGTATCAATTATCCATATCGCTATTATTTTTGTATAACTCAACACCTCGGGAACAACTGTGCTATTGCCCCTGTAAATTAATCGACCAGACAGCTCTGAGCGTTCAATTTCAGCCATACAGAGGCATAATGGCTTGACTAAACAGGTTTTCAGGTTGCCTTCAGAATGCCCAAGCATCCATCAAACAAGGCTGTCCTCGAAAATAACATTATTTAGCCACAGTATTACATTGTAACCATGATCTTGGCACTGTCAGATCGGGACAGCTTTGTAGTTTGCCTCCCCAGGCCTGTTAGTGACAGTATTGAATGCTTAGAAGATCCATTTGACATCTGTAAGTGTGGTGGGGGGGGAAAACGTCCCGGATATATCTTAGAGCAACGTAGAGGTAGCAAAGCAGTTTTGAGTTTATAGGTGCCGCATTTTATTCAGTTTGAGAATGTGAATGTCTGCAAAATAATTTGGTTAACAGTAGCTCCCTAGCTGTGTTGGCAGGCAGCAGGTGTGGGCTGGAAAGTTACTATGTAGGAACTGAATGTTAGCAGGCTCCAGTGAAGAGGCCACAATAAAATGTTATTCTTAAAGAGGTGAATGGTTAGTCTTTATTTTTTATGTTTGGCATGTGGCCATAATGGTATTTTGTTATCTGAGCAACTAGACAATAAACAGGAACTCGGCTTTATATGTTTTTATTGTCCCTTTTAGCACCAACTGTGCTTGTACAATGCCACTGTTTTTGTGCACAAACCCCAACTGTTCAACCTGGCAGTTTGTAACGGCTCTGTTGTTTGTTTTTTTCCTAGCAAAATTATAATTCATCAAACACCAAGCTTGCTAGCACATTGCACAGTACGGCCATGCTAAACACAAATTTCCTATTTGCTCTTTTTGCCCGCATTAGTCTTTTCCCTCAATTTTCTACCACGAATGCTTTCAACTCTCAGAACAAACCCAATCCACAGGGTGAGTAGACTGCTCTACCCTGACAAAATGAGAATGGGATTACTCTTCCCCAAGTTGACGACCATCAGTTCGGGATAAGAGTGTTTGAAAGGAGCACAACTGTATACTTTTTTCAACCCGGCCATTGCTTTCCTGGTTGCCAAATATCAAGTGTCAGTGGTTCTGTCTCTCATAGTCTCCTTGAATAGTTTGTAGAGAGGATTGGGATGGGAAGTTCATGGCCTGTCCACCTCTACGTGCTTTCCACTCCTTCTCTTCGTCCGTCTCTGATGTGTAGAACAGGAAGTGATCTGGCGGAGTACTTCCTGAGGTACGTTGTCTTGTAGGTGCATTTTGTATTGGCATTGTTCTACCTGACAATGGGAAGGCCTTACTGGTCTCTGGTTTTGCTTGAGGGTAAGAAGAGTACTCTGGAGTCTCTTTCCCATGGGTAGTCTGGCAGTTCTGTGGCTGTGTCCCTGTAAGTCAGGAGTGCGAGCAGTGGGTCAGGTTGCCTAAAGATGGCATTCGCTGGCTTGTGGTCTCAGCGAGGTTCATTATCTCAAGCTACCTGGAAGAGCAGAACAACCTGGAATGTTCACTTTGAACTCACTCAAATCTACTGCCAGCTTTTGCCGTGGAAGCTCAATGGTGAAGTGATGAGAGGCTCAAATTGCTCGCTGGCTTTTGCTTGTTGCAGGGGCAACAGGTAAATACTCTTTTGTTTACAGCATGGCTGAACTTAGGCCTCCCGATGGCAATTGTATTCATGCTTTATTTCATCTCATTTTCATGAGTTTAACTGTATTCTTGCCTCAACCGTAAAACTCTTTGTGATCTGCAGTGAGTTCAGAATGCAGCAGCTTGGCTTTTAGGTACGACTAAGAGGAGAGATCATATAAATCCAATTGTAGCCAACTTAAATTAGCCTCCAGTTGATTTCTAGTCATTTTTAAGATTCTGCTCATTATCTTTTAAGCAATAAATGGCTTGCCCCCACCTTATATTACAGAGCATATAACTCCCCATGTACAGACATACAGTTATACATCTATGAAGATTGATAAAGCCATTTTGACTGTTCCAAAGTCTAGATTAAAGGTAAAAGGTGATTGAGCATTTGCGATTAGGGCCCCTTAACTTTTGAACAACTTGCCTGAGAAAATATGATTAGCAAACTCTGTATCTTCTTTTAAGACACAACTGAAAACTGAAAACTTTTTTTCTAAACTTGAATTTAATGGATAACTTGGTATTGCGCTCATTATGCTGTAGTTGTATTGTTGATTTCTGAACTTTGCAGAGCAGGCCTTTATGAGCCAGCAGTTTCAGTTGTCCTTTTGGCTTCAAATGTGTGTTGTGGTGATATCACTGTCTGTTATTCTTGTGCTATTTCTGTTCTGCTGAGTGGGCCTAAATGGATCCAGTAGTGCAAATCTTCCCTTTATTAGAGCTGATGGAGTTTGGTAAAATAATGTATTTTAATTTTAAAACACTTTGTAACTTTTAGGAAAATGTTTTGATACTCTTCTTCTTGTTCTTCTTGTTCTTACTCTTGTTCTTGTTCTTCTTCTTGTATGCCGTGATTACGGGGTGAGCGGTCTTGCTTTTCGTCAATTGGTCAATACTTGATGGGCAAGCCAACTAGATTCTCCCTTGGAAACAAATTTCCTGGCATTCAAACAAAGGGGGGTGTTACAACTTTGGTTTTTGCTGATAATCTTTTGGTCAGCAGGGTGGTGTAGTGAGACCACCATTCAACCAGAGGACCGGGTTCAAGTCCCTGTGTCAGTAAACATCCTCCCTGCTGAAGTGCCCTTGAGCAAGACACTGAATCCCTACCAGCTCCAGGGATGCTGTTCTGTAGCTGACCCTGACCTCTGACCTCCCTGTGACGGGGCCAAAAGAAAAGAGAATTTCCCATGGGGATCAATAAACATTTAACAGTGGCAAACCAATTTATTGTTCAAGCCCCAGTTATTTCACCTTGTTTTATGTCAACCAATACCTCAAACCCCTTATCAGTTGTATATGTTCATTGCTAGAAGGGATTTAAAATTGATCAAAGGGTCACTTCAGCTCAGCTGGTGAGAGTTGGAAGCTACAATACTGACCAGGCTCCAGCCAGCAGTCAAATACAGACAAATTTTCATCACTAACATTAATAACATTCTTAAGAAAGACTGTAAAAGTGGTCTAGAAGTCATTCAAATGGTTTCAATGCACAAAAACATCAAGAATCAATCTTTCCTTCTGCTTTTCAAAGTGGGGCTGGCAGGGCAAAGAGTGCTGTGATGATCAGCGTTCATACTTCCTGTGTCTTTACTGGCACACTATTTTGAAACCACAGCTTACCATAAATTAGCACTTTCACTTCTTCCTAGGTCTCTCCTTGGGATGCCACATGGCTCACGTATTTCAAACCAGCTGATTGAACAGGTAATCTTATATTTACGATGAATCTGGGGATCTTGGTACCGTCATGGTTCCACATTTCAGCCAAAACCCATCTGTGTTGCTCAACCCTGATCTGTTGGTATGAGAGTTGTACAGTAGTAACAAATTGTAAGGGGAAAACACTGCTAACAGTAAATCCCGAAGACCATGGCCATGAAATTCTGTCAAGCACATCTTGGCCTGCAACTCCCACAGCAGTATACAGGTGATCCCATGTACACCGTTTTGCAGCAGAACTGAGTAGCAATGATACATGTCATTACTGCTGAAGAGCCTAACCACTTTAATTCATGTGATGAATTGTGTGAGGTGAAAGTAGTTGTCACACTGGTGGTGCAAAGGTATCACTCCCATATTACACTTGAGTACAATCAAGAGAGGCTTGAACTCACTTTATGCTCTCATTGAGAGAGCTTTAGTATTCCACTTGAACCGTGTGTTTTTTCTGCCTTGCCAGTGAGAAGATAATGATACTGGCCTCTCAAATGGAGTGCTAACTGGTACTTCACTTTACACATGTTAATCCCATTCTGCCTGATTCTCTCTCTCTCTCTCTCTTGTTGTCTATGTATTTCTGACCTGTGCTTCATCATATCCACACACACACTGCCTTTTGTCACCTTTTTGTCTGTCTAGATAATCATTGCCCTATCTAATGATCAGCAAATAGGAAAGCATCCATCTGTTTTGTCTTCTCATGGTGTTGGAGAGAGTTTGCTGTTTGCTCATGGTGTGAGCTGTTGTGGCTGCATCTATATTTAGATGTCTTTCTTCCTACGCATTTTCAGGGTTGGTTGTTAAATAAGAAAATCAAATGACGCGCAAAGAGCCTGTGCAAGAGGGGAAGGGGAGGGGAGAATCAAAGCCAATCAGCTGGGCTGCTTCTTATGACATGGCAACCGCTGTGTCTGTGTCTGTCGGAGGCCTAGGAGAAGACAATGGAGAATGTGGCTCACATGAGGCTGTAGAGGAAACACGGCTCTAGTGATTGTAGCAACACTGTCTGTTTCCGGGTTTTTTTTTTCTATGGGTAGTGTAGCCAATAAGAATGGACTGCATGATGTGGAAATCAGGATGGTTTAAGCTATTCTTAAACAGACTGAGGATGAGTTGCATTACATCCTGTAATTTTGAGGTCTGCTGTATTTCTATTTTGGGAAAGGGGGATTTGTGTGTCGTAGCTCCAAATCACAAGGAATTTGGCATGGTGTCTCCTGTTGTAAATACTTAAAGTATCATTAAAGTTTGGTAGAGGTTTGGGTTGTGAAGTTACCTTGCCATGATGTAACTCCAAATATTGGTGAGATATCTTCAATAGTTGCTCCGTAGATTCAAACTTGATAATCCAAAATAGTGTTATTTTCTCTCCCCCATAGACTTGCATTGCACGGCGAAACAGGTCTCAAAGTCACACTTCTAGCACACAAACGAACGCGAACAAAGCGGATTCTGCCAATGTATAAAATAACAAAACCTGATTCTGCGTTTTTTTCGTCTGTTTACAATGATTGGTAAAGGTACTATTTTCTTCATCCCCTATTCAGCCGGCTTCAGGAGTGGGTGTGGACATTTGGACCAATCAGCAGGTCGTTTCTTACACGCGCAAACATACAAACACTGTGATTCGGTCCCGGAAGCTAACTACCAGATCATCTTCCTAATTCAAATAGTAAAATCAACA
>OMLI01060751.1:7368-19039 GCA_900302605.1 Rondeletia loricata
ATAAGACTTGAACCTGTGACGTCTCTGGTGCTGCTCCATAGACGATGAATGGTAAAAATGGTAAAAAGAAAATGAGTAAGGGTGTGTGTGTGTGTATTTCTGTGTGTGTGTTCTCACCCTTAGTGGAGGTACGAGGTGTGACAGACTGTCCCTGAGGTAGGCGTAGTGTCTGAACGTGTGGTCGGAGAACAGGGCTGGCATGGTGGGACACGACTTGGCAGCGTTGAACACCAACACCAACACTGCAATGTCTGGGATTAACAACCACGGTCAAGGATGAAACAGCTCACACGGTCCAGAGCAACTATGCTTTGTCACCCACTACTTATGGGATACTAGCCATGACATACTGTATACTGTTTAGTCAGTGAGTAATTGACTGAATTCAATCAATATGACATGACTAAAATCTGACCAAATTTAAAGGACATTTTTGGCAAAAACTAAGACTATTGGTAAATGTTTAAACGGTGTGAGAATGAACACTGCACACTCGCAGGGTACATGCTCATCCCCCACCCATACATTTCCATCTAAACCATGTATTTTTACATTTTTGGAGGAATTTTGTCAGCCTGTCATGATGTTAGTTATGTCAAATTTTACACACTTGACTCTCTCTCTCTGTTGTCGACACTGTAAAATGGTAGGAATTGCTAACTTTGTGATGCCAACAGGCCTAAAGAGAGACTCGTAACAACAGTAGCAGGTTAGCTGTACTGCCTGTACTCGACTAGTGTCCGCATGGCTCATCTATAAAGGTGCAGTGTTTTGGCTATAAGCTGCTGGCTATTACAAACTATAGGTCGCAACTAAAACGTGGAACGAGGAAAAAGAAAAAGGGGGGAAAGTGTTGCATGAGCTAAGTAACCTTCTAATCTTAGTGATGGGCAATCTGTGAACAAACTGGACAGGTAATGATGCATTAGGCAACAGTTCAGTAGTTGTGAGCTAAACTGAACTCCAGACACACAGGGGTTGATTTGGCCGAGTGTGTGTGTGTGTGTGATTGTCAGGTGTGTGAAGGATACAGGCTGGGTCGTCCATGTCAGGCTCTGGTGTGTCGAAGTAGGGGTGGGTGCTGAGCAGCTCAGGAACCAGTGGCAACACCAGAGTCGGGTGGCGGACACCCAGGAACTTCAGACACCTGGAGAGAAATACAATCACCCATCAACCCATCAGTCAACAGCTAGTATCCAACTGAAAACACATTTTTATCAGCTTGCATTAAACGCAAAACTCACTGCTGCTCTTGTCATGTTATAGTAGTTTTGTAGTAGTATCGCTGCTGTCACATGAAATCTCAACTTTTCATGAGTTAAGAAAAACAGCCTTATTTTTAGCTTGGTCATCATGCGTTTTTGAGTTTATCCAATGGGGTTTGAAAGGGTTTCATGAGCCCAAGAGGTCGTCGAGTTTGTCTCAACCCATAGAGCAGCATGCAATCCTTCATCTGAAGTTAAAACACGAAAATCTGGTTTTCACACGACAGCAACGATACGTTTGTTTTGTTCCTTTTAATTTACAGCATTTTGTAACGTAAGAAAAGTGCGACACAAATGTAATAATAACAAGAGCAATAATAAGAATAAGAACAAGAATATAACAGGGCTTCAAAATTAGCACTACCCATCATTCAAATGTGGGCTTTGGCTAGTAAGTTTGTCAATTCTACCAGTCTTGAAACCAATTTGGCTGCTTAGGAAATTACATTGGCTAGTGAAATTCTGAACCCACTGAGGCTGGTTCACAAATATGTTTCATGCCCTGATTCATTTGCAAGACAAAGGTCAAAACCTCGCACAACATTTCAAATAAACTCAATTGAAATTTACCAGCAAGAGCTGTGTGGGAGTTTATTTGAAAATGTCACGCCTTGATTGGGACAGAGAGATAAACTGGTTATTTTTGCTGCTCTAACATGGTTTAACATGAAAGTCAGTTACATCGTATAATCAAAAGCCCACTTGAGCGTGTGTTAATGAAACTCCCACAACCAAGAAGTCTCACACAGACACAGGCACACACAAATACACACACAAACACATGTTTGTATTTCTACATTTATGAGGACCATCCCTTGATTACATTCGTTCCCTAACCCTAACCATCTCCGCCTAACCTAAACCTAGTCCTAATTCTAACCTTAACCCTAAACCCAAGTCCCTCAAACTGGTTCTCACAAGGATAGCAACAAGTACACACACACTCACACTCACACTCACACTCACACACACACACACACACGCGGCCTTACTTCCAGACAGAGTTGCGGTCAGTAGGATACTTGTTGAGGTTTTTCAGCAGCTCCAGCAGAGCCAGCTGGATACATTCCTTAGTGGAGACGTTGGTGTAACACAGTAACTCGTGGAGAGCTTCCCTGATGTCACGAGACGAGTCCTGGAGACACACATACACAAGACAGAGGCTGTGATGATGTCAGTGGGTAAGTGTGTGTGCGTGTGTGTTTCTACCATTGCGAGTGACAGTGAACCCTAATCCCATGTCTATATCTATCTATTTATATTTACATTTATCTATATCTAACTATATGTATCAATATCTGTCTACATCTACATTTAAGCATCTTTTTCTTTCTGTGTGTGTGTGTGTGTGTGTGTGTGTGTGTGTGTGTGCGTGTGTGTGTACCTCCAACACAGCCAGCACAGTGTCCAGCTGATCCTCTCTGAGTGTTATATGAGTGGAGATCTCCCTCAGCACGTGGATGGACTGCAGCCTCACTTCCTCGATCTCGTCGTTGAACATGTCAACCAGGAAGTCCAGACACTTCTCGGCGAAGCTGGGAGACGAGCGAGCCAGCAGGCACAACGCCTCCACCGCCGCAATACGCACCTCTGTATCATATTAAGCAGAAACATTTATTTTGTCTTTAGTTGTATCTTGACTCAAGTTTGATGCAGACAAATGCAGACAGTGTTACCGTGCCTTCAAGGCACCTGGGAACTGGGAGATTTCCGACTTGTAAGTTCCCAGTTCCTCCCTCGTGAGCGTTCATGTGGTTTAGGTCGGTTTAGGTCGGAACAACATGGACACCCTCCCGCGTTTGCTTATGTGACGTCAACTCTGAATTATCGGAGCTTTCTGAAAGTCCCCAGTTTCCGACTTGGAACAGATGGTTGGCCGTTCAAGCGTCATAGTTCCCACTAGGCTGTGGGAAACATCCCAGTTCCCAGGTGTCTTGAAGGCACCCTAAAACCCCAGAGGAAATCTTGACAGCATACCATGTGGCAAAAAGCTGCTGTTGAAAAATGGTCCTGATAGGAGAGTTAAACTTCCTCATGAAAGCCATGTCTAGGTCAAAAAGGCTTTACTCCATGGGCTCTGTTCTGGTTTGGACAGAACTGTTTTGCTCAAAAGCACTAACGTACAAACTCCATGTTTCCCGTACCGTACATCTCGTCCTCCAGACCGTGTACGAAGGCCCCACAGGCGCCCGAGGCGATGAGGTTGACAGCTTTGGTGTCCACTTTCTCCTTGGGGGCGTCGTCGGCCCACTTCCTGCCGGAGGAGAACTCTCCAGAAGTGTAGAGCTCCTTGGCCCGTTCATGAGCCGTACGCTTCCTCTGGGGAGAGAGAAGAGGAGGAGGGGGAAGGAGGGAATAAGTGTGTGTGTTTTGTATCATTTTGTCAAATGTTGCCCGATATCCATTAAAAATCTATTTTAATCATTTGTGCTATCAATATTTATATGGGTAAATGTCACTTTTGTTAAAATGATGGATTTCATTTTGTGACAGAACTTCAGTTACTCACCCTGAGATCCGACATCAGCTTCTTATCCAGGGTCTGTTCCAGGAAGTGAGGACTGACCTGCAGCATCGAACCCTGACACACAAATAAAGAAAAGATTGAACAAGATTCAGTTGCGCTCCACAAAAGGACAGAAAGACGAACAAACACCTGAAATGAAAATCTTCAAAATTTAGGACATTTTGTCAGTCCTCACATAGGAAAGGAGGCATTTAGGTTTAGGGCCATGGACAGGATTGGGGTTAAGGTGAAGGATTAGCTATTATGTGGATATGTTTAAAGGAGTGTCATTTACTGTAAGTCAATGAAATGTACTCAAGTATCGCAGTGACAATGTGTGTGTGTGTGCGGGTTAGGTGTTATGATGAGAAGTTCATCAAGGTTTAATGAAATCTCCTCACAAGCACAGTAGTACCAACATTTCTGTTTGTGTGTGTGTGTGTGTGTGTGTGTGGCTCCCCTAACCAGTGTTTTGGCAGCCTGCACCCTGACCATCCAGGAGCCGTCGCTGACCATGTGACTGATCTTCCCGAACGAGTCATCAACCAGCCGGATCTCCTCATTGGACGATGGGATGGGCACGATGCTGATTGGACAGAGGGAACAATAAGCCACAAATCAGATCAGACAGGAACGACAACGTCAAACACACAGTCCATCTCAAACTGTAAAGATGCCTTCTCTGTTCTCGCGTTCTTGAGAAGATCGTTCTCTCCAAGACGACTTGGAAACGTTCTCCACAAAGACACAAGTATCGATCGACTTGGACTTATTGGTAGTGATAATCACCTGCTGTCTGATCACTGGGACTATTTCTGCTGCCTTCCAGACATGTTGGAAAGTCGGGAAACTTCCTACTAGGAAAAATGCAATTGAACCGCCCTACAAGTCGGAAGGAATTCCAAGTAGGAAACTCGGGCAAGATTTCTCAACCCCGAGGTTTGGCGGCATACGCCATAAACACTACACAGCATTACTTTAAAATTCTCACTTATGCAATTCCAAGTCATCTTCTAGTGTGCAAAGCTTTTTTCTATGTTTGGTGTTGCATTTGGTAATGCGCACCTAGTTAAGTCTTGAGCACAGTGTTATTTTTATTTTTATAAACATATATATCTGAAATGTTAAGTTGCACTTACTGTTGCTAACATTCTATGCTAACTAGCTAGCCAACGATGCCAAATATCATTGACATAACATTAGCTGTTGCATGGGGAACAGTGTTTTACATTGGACAAAGAAAGACGCAAGGTGAATACAAAACTAGCAGTACTAGCAGAGTTGAGAACCACTGGTCTAGGGAAACATAATAATAATATACTTTATTAATCCTCATACGGAAATCCTCTTACCGAGGGGGCAAGAGGTACACCACCACCACTACACCACCCTGCTGTTCAGGGTGTATTTATTACATCTCTTGTCACGGCGCTGTGGCTCTGACCTTTGCACTCCTTGCTGTTGGTTGCTTGTAATGTTGTCGATTTAGGAATGGAAGCTTATTCTACCGTTATGCTGATTCTAAGTCGCCCTGGATACGAGAATCCGCTAAAAGTCTTCTCACCTCTCTGGGTACAGCTGGCTGAGCACCCACACCATCTGCACCGCTGCAGACCGGACCTGCTCATAGTCATCTGACAGCAACCGACAGGCCTGCACACACACACACACACACACGCACACACACACATGTAGCTGTGAACCTCCACCAGAGGGTGCATTACGTCTCCTGAAAGCCCTCTATACAGTACTTTGTATCCCTTATTTACTCAAGTGTTTCCATTATTTTGGCAGGTGCCTGTAGATGTGAACACAGAGGAACCGCTGCTGTTACCTGGTCATAGATGATCTGATGAATCTTCATTCCTCTCTCATGCAGCTGCAGCTGGAAGGACAGACAGCAGGACACAGAATGAGCCGACTTATACGAAATAAATGATTACTGAAATAGGAGTTGACTGGGTATCTCGACTGCTGATTGTGATTGTGTCTGGTTTACACTGCACAACAAATTACCTCACTGAGGACATTAAAGTTTTCTAATAAAATCCTCAACCAGAAAGGGGTCCCTGCCTACATGAATGTGATGTTGGCTGAGTTTTTGATGAGTGCGGAGGTAAGCGGTGTCCTACCATGGCCTTGATGGCTGCAGTGCGGACTCTGGGGTCCTGGTCTCCAAAGTAGTCGCTGATGACACTCTGGACGTCCCTCAGTCCTCCTGGGGCATCGGGCAACATATAACACAACATGACACATCACAATAAAACATAAGTAACATATTAAGGATTAAGCAACAGCTGAAAGTACATAGACGCTCCATCAATATCAGACTTTTCGATTAGACAAATGTCTTGCTTCAAATGGTTATTTCATAGATTTCTAAGGTGATTCAGCAAGTTAAAGTCAAGACTTTTTAAGACCAGACTGTAATTCCAGTAAGATTAACATTTAAGACCAGAAGCAGTACACTAAGGAAACACATTTTTAAGACCTCTTAAAAGGTATTTAAGGCTTAAAAGGTATTTCTAGCTGTATTTAAAATATTTTAAAGCTTTGAGTGCAGAGAGACAATTCCAATTTAAGGGCCTGCAGTCAGACTCAAAATAAGTAAAGTCAAGTTGTAAGCGTTGTAAGCAGATTATTGACATAATTTACTCTTATCTTCCTAAAACTACAGGTTGCAGCCAGTTAGGTCTCCTAAATATATGAAGTGATGCCACACACCCGTCGACATGCCCAGTCCCTCGCTGTCTTTAGTCAGAGGAGTGTCCACAGTGCCCAGACACCCCAAGAGCTGCAGACACTTGTTCCTCACCCCGAAATATGTATCTGACAGGTGCTGAGATGGAGAGAGAAAGAGAGAGAAAGAAAGAGAGGTAGAAGGTTTTTTAAAGCTCTGTCTCGTCCTTTCCGCCCCCCGTCGTTGCATTGTATATGATGTCCTGTCCAAATCATGCGTTGTGTGAACACTGTATATGTATGTATATGGTTTATTTATATATATTTATGTATAATGTGCATAGTGTGTGTGTGTCACCTTGCAGGCCATCTCTATGAGCCTCTGTCTGACTGCAGGGCTCTCAGGCAGTTGTGTACCAATGACCAGCAGAGTGTCCAGCAGCTGGGCAAGGACCTGGTGGGACTCTGTGGAGAGACACACCGAACAGAAATAACATATTAACTATTAAAGTTAGGGGTTGTATGTTGATCAATACCAATGACTCAACATTTACTTCGCCAGCTGCTGAGATTTCTGGCTTACAAAACTCAAGTTTCTGGAATAACTTGGCATTTTCAATTTTGGGCAATTTTTCTTTGCCAGAAACTTGTATCATTATGGGGGGAAATGCATTTATCCTACAACTACCCTAAACATGGCTTGTTGCATTGTTCTTTGAAACCAATGGACACTGCTCAGGACATTGGAGGAATGATACTTGCTAGCAATGTTGCATTTTTATTAATTAATTTATGTGTCTTTACGGAAACATATTCTGCTCGGTGTTACAAGTGCCTGATAAAGACAAATGACACAACAATTCAAGGTATCCCTTAACCAACTCTTAACAAATGTGTAATAATGTGTAATAACTGTTTGAGTGCGGGTGAGTGTGTCTGACAAGAGAGTTTGTGAAAGAGAGAGTGAGTGTGTTTTATGTGTACGAGTGTGTCTTACTCTCATTGTTGAGCGTGTTGATGGCGTCGTCTACGATGCAGTCAGGGCTGAAGCCCTGGGTTTTGGACAGCAGGCCCAGCAGAGAGGCAATCTTCAGCCTCACCGAGTTATCTGTCTCCTGGTAGGGAAACAAGCATTTTTCGTGATGACGCAAGAAGTGACGATCAGATATCTTCTGACTGCTGAGCACAGCGGCTACTTCATCCCAGCCACTTTCACTACTTTACCAGCTAACCAGATTTTCAGAATAGAATAGGACCTCCAAAGGATGGGCGGTTACCTACGAAAGCGGCTTTAATCATGGTCCATAATCATGTAGTTAATTATTCTGTATTTTCATTTATTCTGTATGAGCTATTCACATCACCAATGCAATTCTAAGTTGCGGGTTAGAGCAGCAATAGTTATACATGCAAAGATTATCCTTGTATCTGTGACTTTAATCGTACAGATAAAATTGTGGAATGAGGTTTAAGTCGACCATGAAGCTCCCCATCGAGCAGCGGATTATTCATATACATTCCTGGTTACTATCCGGTGTTCCTTGCCTTGTAATAGTGCTCCAGGAGGATCCTGACCACCCCCTCCACGCTCTCCGCCTCCACGGGCTTGCGGGCGAACTGCAGCAGGTACTGGAGGGCGTCAGTAGAGTTGGTGGCCTTACAGAGGTCAATGTGCAGCGCCGCAGACTTACTGGGTTTGGACAGACGGAGCTTCTTCGCCGGAGCTTCCTCGTGGGGAATCTGTCAGCGTACAATGGCTTGAATTGAAAAATCATTTCTTCAAAAAGCAGGTGACATCCTCCTCCCTCTTCTTCTCCCTCCTACATCACATCCTCCTCTCCCCCTACTTGTACCTGATCTCATTCCCCTGTTTTGTTTAGACAAAACACTTCACCTGCCTTATTTCTTTAGCACTTCTCTATCACACATGAACATTTTAGTGACACAGGAATATTTGTTGTATCTATTGTCCGAGTGCTGCGACTCTGACCCTTGCACTCCTTAGTACTGGTTCCTTGTAATACTGGCGATCTGGGAATTTAGGCTTATTCTACTTTTGCTCTCAGTGTAAGTTACTCTGGATAAGAGCATCTGCTAAAAGCCTAAAATATAAAATGAAATGGAAATGTTCCACGGAGAACAAGATGTGAGGTGAGGTAATTAAATGGGAGAATTTGATGGGTGAAAAGTGCACTGAGAGGCAAAACAAAACAGTACTGAGCAGCAAGATGACCTAGTAGGCCATCCCATAACCAAGAGGTCACAGGTTCAACCCCCACAACAGCAACTCTGCAAGTAAGAAGAGCATCATAAATGCCTAAACTGCCAAATATCCCTTCACTGTAATGAAGGCCTCTGCTTTCTCCTCAAGGTTTTGGCTTGTTTTTACTGGCACCTGGAAGCTCACAAACTTTATTTAAACAGGCAGATCAGTTCAGAACTATGGATAAAGAACGAATAATTACGGCCTGGAAATTAAATAGTGAAAACTGGTCTGATGGATGAATCTGATGTTATGTATGCTGACAGCCAGAAACACAACAAACTCCTATCAGCCTAACAAGTGTGACAGGCAAATGTCAGGGTAGAAACGGCCACTGTGTAATAACAAATGACATATTGGTTAGCATTACAAGCCACATTGACGGAATTTGTATCATTTGTCTCAACTTTCAGACATAAACCACGTTTCGTTGTTAGTGTGAACAGAAGGCTGTTACGTTAGTTAGCCAGAGACTTAGCATTAGCTAACCGGCTAGCTAACTCAAGCACAACTTTTGATGAAGCCTGCCTGAATGTAGCTAACGTAGAAGAGATGAAACAGCATCACGTGCTCACCTGAACAACTTTAGAAAATTCCTCATAAACTCGCTTTTTCAGATGTGCTGCCATTTTCAGTGAAAGGTGGCAAGCTAAGCTACTTCAGTGAGGACACAATTGTCCCGTTTGACATTCCGTAGTTAAGGTAGGAAGAGGAAAATGCGATTTGTAATTCATGACGGTTCTCTGCTTATTTTTTCGCTTCTTCTGCTTCTTCTTCTTCTTGCCATTTACCAGCGGTTCAAATCCTCGTTCGTTGTATTACCGCCATCTAGTGGTTTCATAAAGTACTAATCATGTCATTACTAGTAATTAAATCCTTTCCACTAAACCTGTATCCTTCAAGAAATCAATAAAAATCCTACAAGTCCTTGCATTCTCTGTCTGCTAATTTAACACTGTTTTCATTGTACATTTCTGTTCTCCACTCTCCAGCATTCTCATCTCCATTTCCTCTCTCTCCACTTTAGGTATTTATAATCAAATGACAGCCACAGCCAATGAGCTGTGTGTATGGTAAAGCACCGTATTGGTAGGAAATGCATGCGACATCATGGGAATACTATGACTTGTCAGACAGTTTTGAGTTATCTCCATGTGTGTATTCATGTGAAAATGCATTAGGCCACTTACTTTAAGACTCTTTATTCATATGTTTACACTTTACAAAAAGCAATTCCTTCTTAACCCAATCAAAGGGCAGGTAGGCATTATTATAGCTCAGATTTCATAGCTCACGCATCTTCCTCTCTTAACACATTTCAGCTGATAACCTCTTTTTTAACCTTTAATCTGTATCAGAATTGCTTTCATTTGTTTAGTACAAGAGCTGCACAAGGCACTGACTGAGCGCACATTGTTATTTTTCAGTAATGCATCGCACTCAAACAGCTCCACACATTCAGACCTGGGAGCTGCCCAGTACAGCCACAGTCTTCTACAGTTGGCCACTGAGCAGCTCCAGTGGAGCGAGTGGGTTTATACATGCCTTGCTCAATGGCACCTCGGCATGAGTTGTTGCGGGAGGGGAGGGTGTTACCCCTATAGAAATAGTCACACACTCATTTGCTGTGGCATTTACTTTACACACCAACGTTTGACCTACATTGCTACATTGCTCTGTGAGGTGCTGCTTGCACTACAGCTGAAATGTCAGTGTGTCAAATAAATGTCAAAGCAAATGTAAGGAGGAGTATGCGATTATTTCCTTTTCTATAGTTTATCATTGCCAGTAGTCTGCATCTCTACTAACTTTTGATCATTGACTTTCCCCACCCAGATTTTTCCCAGCCATTCCAGGGATTTGAATTGACAACCTAAGCAACTCTAACCTACGCTACTGATAGTACTACTACTAATTCTACTTATACTTATACTACAACAACAACAACTTAAATTTTTTATTCAACCTTTATTTAACCAGATAAAACCAATTGAGATATGAAATCTCTTTTACAATTGTGATCTGGCCAAAATGGCAGCAAGTTACATGTCAGTTAATACATATACAGCAAGACAATACAAACAACACAACAAAAGAACAGAGCATAGACTACCATCTACACATTCAGGAATGATGCGTACTAAACTGACTAAGTCAGCACTAGGTGAGAATACACACCATATAAAACACAGCAGTCGTCAGACAACTGACATGCCGCAGTAAGCAAAATTACAAAGCCCAACGACCAGGCCTCTGCTCACATCAAACAACAACATACAAGTAAAAGAGAGAATAAAAAAAAAAAACTTGATAATAGGGCTAAACATCATGGCAGGAGCAGCTAGTCACAAGGAGTTCAGATATTTTTTGTTTAAAACTCGATAAAGAAACAAGAGAGGCCAATTTATGACGAGTCTGTAGGTCGTTCCAAGACCAAAATAAGAGACTCCGCACAGGTGGCACCTTGAAACGTAAACAGGCGTTTGATCTAAGATTGTGAGAATTATGAATCAATTCAAACTTAAAACAAATGTACAAGGGTAACTTGCCTAGAATAGCCTTATACAATAAAACATACCAATGCTGCATCCTGTGCAAAGCAAGTGAAGACCATCCGACTAAAGTGTACAATGTACAGTGATGAGTCCTGTAGGCAGAGTTAGATATATATATCTCAGAGCCGCATGATAAAGCGGATCAAGTTTGGCCAAAGCAGTGGGATATGCAAATCTATAAACAGTATCACCATAATCTAACTGTGACAGAAATAGGCCTGTCACAAGCCGCTTACGAGAAGAAGGTAAACTTGAGTTTCTTAGTTAACGTTTCAATATGATGTTTAAAGTTAAGATTTTTGTCGAGCCAGATGCCTAGATATTTATATGTATCAACATACTGAAGGCCGAGGATGCCGGCAGCTACATGTGTGAGCAGCACCTGACAGAGGGAGGGTCGAAG
>OMLI01060765.1:12751-27466 GCA_900302605.1 Rondeletia loricata
CGTCACAAAGGCACTGAGATAATGGACCATTTTAAATGGTGTATAACTACTCATTGCCGCTCCCACCGTGTTTTGAGGAGGAAATACGCCTACGATGTCCCTGAGATAAGGCTGCTCTTGGTTTAGTGATTACAGTTATACAAGGAGTCATCTCTGTTTTGCTGCTGGGTTTTTACATTATGTTCCCAACTTCCCAGAATGACCCATCAGTAAATCATCTGTTATTCCCTGGTCCTATCTATTTTACGAAAGTTACACTAACTCTTTAATGTGCAAGATCAGAAACAGGAGATTTCATTATGAACACATGCGTGCATGAATATTTCAAACATGTCTGAGACTAAATCAATGAAAGAACCTACTGGAAGAACTTATCTTCCTTGGTATTTGTCAGTCTCCTCTAAATCCCTTTAAATATTTGACTAGAATACACCCAGAAAGGTTTTGTATTAATTAGTACTTTGTTTATTATTCAAATAAAACCAAAACTCTACTTTTACATTTGTGAAATGTATTTTTTATGCTTTAACAAATCTGGACACTGAAAGCACACTGAAACCTTTAGTGAGATCATTTGCAAAGGAATACTGTCAGTTGCTGGCATCATTTCATTACAGTGGCCAGTGTTGCAATCCATTTAACGTGACCAAGAATGCTTTGTGTGTGTGTGTGTGTGTGTGTGTGTGTGTGTGTGTGTGTGTGGCATGTGATAGAACCTAAATGCTGGGGTATCACGCTCTGATGTGCATGCCAAATCCACTTGTCCTCTCACACAACCTACCAGTCTGCCTCTGCCGTTTCAGCTCTGGGGACAGTAGGACAGGAAGCAGGTCATGACCCCTTAGGAGAAACCACAGTGAAATGTATTGACCGCATTTTCCCAAACATTACCTTTAACCAGCTGTGATTATCCTATGTGCTTGTGCTAGTTGTGGGCTTCATTGTTTCCTAATGTACATTTTTATCATCAGCGTTCTTAATCAACGCAGCTGAGTGAAAGAGGGAGCCAGAGTACCATTTTGGCGACACAACACTTTGCTTTGGTAAAATAACACAGGTCTGTATCTGTAACATACAGTGACAAATTAAAACAGCAGAGAGATGGAGTTGTTTTTTTATATTGGCACTCAATATTTGAAATTGAAGATAGTCAGCTAGCTTGTGTATTATCTACAAAATGCTATATTTTGCTTGATAGAGGCCGGAAACCACATGCTTTTCAATTCCAAAGAACATAGCACTTTTTTTTTTTTTGCTTTAATCAGCGACTGCAAGGGTAGACGAATCTTGAAAAGTCTCTTTGTTAATGAAGATAAAAGTAATGCCTCCATTTTGCATGCTATTGCAATTGGTCTCACCACAACCATCTGAAAGATCCTTCCAGAGAAGGGAGATCACTTGACCCCCCATGTGTGACCGAGTCCTGTCTCTCCATTAGGTGCTCTCCACAACCATAACGCCTATCTCTACTGAAGCTGGACACAGACAATTAAAAAAGCATGGGACGTTACAAAGAAGCCACAGACTCAAAGTCACACTACTTCAGTGATTGAAAAGATCCATTATTCTGACACACCAAGATGAGGATCTTACAGATGAATGTACTGATAACCCCAGAAACACACAAAACAACATCAAAAACGCCAAATGGTAGAAAAATGCATTCATTTAAAATAGCAATCTAGATGTGAATTTGTGTGCACTCCCCTTCTAAACTGCAAGTCAATACAGTATCATATGCTTGCATCAGTTTAGACTAACACCTACAATAAAACATGGAACAACTCGAACTCAGCTCAACTCTAGTCTGACAAAATACACGTCATTTTCTATCCATTGCAACCTTCATATTCTGTGTGGCCAAGTCCTTAAAGTGTCACAGACATTTAAAGTTGGGATATAAATAATCTTTCTAAGCATCCTAAACTCAATAGGATAATAAAATCACACTGGCCTGCTCTTCTCGTGCTAATCTGCCTAATGAAATGTATTATTTGGTGCAGCATTGGTGGTGAAAACAAAGTAGCATATGTAGGTATGAATGTCTGTCTTGCTGCGTTGGACTGTCCTGCCCAGGGTGTCTCCCTGTATGCTGGGATAGCCCTGAAAATGATTAAGCAGGTAGGGGAAATGAATGTTAATTTCTTACAAGATGCAATTTTAGATCTCTCTCTCTGTCTGATTATGTGTAACAAATATCTGGAAAAGACCATTTTATTCCAGGTCATATAAATGTCTACAATTTTAAAGACACCTGCCTTGAACTAGTTCAGAAAATGACAATATATGTGGATTAATAAAAAGAACTATTATGCTTACTTTACATAGAGAGAGGCAAAGAAGGTATCATTTTATGTAGAATCCTATTTAAAATCTACTTTGAGAGCTACTGAAAACAACTATGAAAGTAGGAGGTGTATGAAGAAGCATGAGGCTATATAATAAACCCATTATTCCAAAATGCCTTAGAATGTAGCTTTATTCCAGTGTACAGGTAGTGAGAGTTGTTGGTCAGTGCACAATGTAACAGCAAGCCCAGTATTTTACATTATACTGTTTTAAAGCAGAAGATATTAGCAGCATCTTCCACTTAATCGTATTAAAGTCAGACATCTTCAACCACAATGTCTGACTGGAGCAGGCCTTGTCTTAAAGCTGGCTCTTTTTGCTTTTTCCTAGTATATTATCTGGTCATCTGAGCGTCTCTAACTGAGCTGTCACAGATGATTAGAGCAGGAACAGCTCGTCTTGGTATCCCAAAGAGCATGGGGTCCTCACGAGAGAGTGAGCCACAACCAGAATCAACACCGCTCAGATAATCACGCATTACAGATTCACCATGTGAGATGCATTTTGTTTGCTGCCTAACTGTGTAAAGCCTCTATTCATTTTCAGATTCTTTCCACAGAAACGTGGTCGACGTAATAATGACGTTTTCCTCTTTCATCTCTCGTCGTTGAGAAGAAAGTGGTTTGTGTTAGGCTGTTGGTCAAACCAAAGTGACAACATTTTCAAATCTTTTTAAAGTAATATCCTTGTAATCTTGTTATTCTCTTCAATTATAGACGTGTGTGAGTGTGTAGATAGTGTGACAAGATAACTCGATTAGATTTATATTGAATAATGTAAAGTGTGATCTACTATATTGTTCATTTAGGTGATTTAAGCATTTTGTCTCTACCATTTCTTATATTTGGTGACATCATTTCTAATAACATCACAGTAATGCTGTGTTCAGACACAACAGACGTCACAACAGACATGGTATGGTATAGTATGGAGTGGCAAAATGACATTTAAAATAAATGTGATCCAAAGAGGACATTTTTTATTATATTTTCACAATTCTTTTCAGATGTCTTTTTTGTTGTTGCAGTATTTAATCTGTTAAAATTACAAAAGTCATTACCAAGAGTCAGTAGACAGTAAGATATCCTCAGAATTAGAAACAAGGGCTCATCTATTCTGTGTGTCTTCAATGACCTCCCCTCACAGAAAATCATGTGTTTGTCACACACACAGAAAAACAAGCTTTACACAACAGGAGTGTGAAATCACCATGTTCCAAGATGGGGGGAAGTTGGGCTCCCAGTGGGCAGAAACCTCTGTGCGCCCGGACGACATCAGGCAAAGCACTGACCCCCGGATTCAAGGATCACTCTCAGGAAATCACTGTTCTCGTCTCTGCTAGGGTCAGCGGTGGAAACTGATTGAAAACTCAACCCGTTGCTGATCTAGAATATACCATATGCCATTACATAGCCTACACCAAAAAAACAGAAACTGGATTATTGATTCTTTTGAAGACCTATTGCATTTACATTACATTTATATAAATACATTTAGCTGATGTACTTATCCAGAGAGACTTCCAATGAGTGCAACAGTAGAATAAGCTTAATTTACTGTATCACCAAAAATTACAAGCAACCAAGAATAAGGGGTGCAAAGGTCAGGGCCTGATGTCCTATTTTACAATTCAGGGAGCATTTTCTAATGGGCTGATATTAATCCATAAAAATAGCATTCATCTAACAGAGAGTATAGTGTTTATTTCAGACTGGAAGATAAACTTGCAGAGTGCAGGGCTGAAAGGTTTCCGGCAGAGTGGAAAGCAGTGCAACAGCGCCCTCTAGCGTCTCTGAAATGCATTGACACTGCAGTACATACGTCACTTCCTGTTTAAACATGGCTGCGCGCTGGCGAATGTCACACAACTGCTAGTGCTGAATACTTCTATTTATTAACGATAACTATTATTTGTCCAGCTAATAGCAAAGAAACAACATTCGGAAATAATTTCTGTGTTTCGTACAGCATTCCCACAGGTACTTCGCTAAATTACGAGCTACTGCAAAGCACTTCAAACACATGCTGTTCTGAACTGTTAGCTTGCCGTTAGCAACAGTTCCAGCTATCGTGTTGCCATTTAATCTGTCAAGGTTGTATAGATCTATAACTATAGTGGTATGCTGTTATTGTTGATAGCTAATCGTAGGTATTGCTATACATTCTCATTTAAAGTTACCTTATTGTCTGTTGCAGGATAATTCAGCAAGCATCATGGTCCATCTGTGTAAGTACAGCTACACATAAACAGGCTCATCATAAGAGGTTTGATGGTTCTGTCCAGAACACTAGGTTTAAAATATAGAGAGAGAAGTACATTATCTACACATTTAGCACCCTTTTATATTGCAGCATCAGTCGCAGGTGTAGAAAGCTTCCCTACATGCTACTTGTTTTTGGTGCATTAGGGGTTCAGTAGTCGGAGAGAAGTGATCTTTACTATGTGATCTTTACTGGCACTTACCATCTAGTGATGCGAGGGGAGGCTTGACCAAAATCAGACCTGGGTTTGTCTCAAAACGTCTTCTGTCTTCTTTCCTCGATCCTCTCTTCCCACCATCTCGTAGCAGGAAGTAACTTTGAGGAGATGAGGACAGGAGTGGAGATGAGAGAAGGGGGAAATTAGGACTGCTAACTAAGACTTGAATCTGTAATGTTTGATGTAAAGTATGCTCCTTAGAAAATACATTTTGAAAGGTGGTTGAGGTGACTGAGAGCAGGTACATTTTTGATAGCAATATTTTAGAATAAAGGTATAACAAATATGAGTCCACATTCCACAATAATAATGCTCTTATTAGGCTTATATAGAACAGCTTCAGTTTATGAATCTTGGTGATATTACAGGTTTAAGTGTTAGCTCATGTTCAAAAATATTGATTGCGCCATAGAAATAATGTATATGAATGTAAATTGAAAATATCCCTCTTTAAAATATCTGCCTAAATTCTCAGTAATTTAATCTTCATGGATTATATCAATCAACATCATTCTAATAGTTGTGTTTTTTCCTCAGTCATAGTTGAGGGATGTACCCTCAGTTAGACAATTTGTAGGTAGGAGTTAATATGCACCAAAATGACAGTTAAGTTATATGGAGTCTGTTATTATGATCATCCTGTGATTCCTGTCATGTATGTTTTAATTTTTGTCAAATAAATCTATCTATCTATCTAAGCCATCTGAGGACATTACAGGAGAAGGTCAATTCATTAGACATAATTTGTCTTAGACATGACATTTGACAGGGGTTTTAAGAAAAAAAATGTTCCTTCCTGCCTTGCCACTCTCCTACCAGGAGGCAACTTGAAGGAGCTGATGATTTGATTTGATTTGATTTGATTTGATTTGATTTGACATTTAAATTCAAGAAATACATGAGCAACACAAGATTAAAAAAACATAGATTGTGGCAAGTATCTCAAGTAAAAAACATCAAGGATGAAACACAATAAAGTCAAGATAATAATAAAGTAAGGGTATATCCCAAATGTCCAAAATCATGCAGAGCTTTGGAAATGTTATGCTTTGTTATGGCGACTCCGTATGTTAGTCAAGGTTAGTATAACGGAATAGCATCATCAGCTTCTGCGTTTCAGGATCATAGACGAGACATGAGTTGATGATGACCTCTTGCCATCATGAAAGATGTCCTGTGGGGAGAGGGAGAGAGAGAGGGAGACTAGTAGCCAGGTCTATGCTACAGAAGAGTAACTAACCGTTGATAAGCATCATCATAGCAAGGTTTGGGTAGCCTATTATATAGCCCATTTTTGTTTCCTTGTGCTCTGAGTGAGTGGGGAGTCATACAGGTTTTCATCATGAAAAAGCCTCCTCTCACCTCAGCATCTAGTTGTCTGTCTCCATTTAACAACATTCTTATTCTGGTTAGTGAGGACAATTTTGCAGTAGTGTATGCTGAAAAATACAAGTCGCACACTAGTAGGGCAGTACATTTTCCATCCCTGCATCCCAGAAGGTATATCTTACTCTCTCAGTTGAGGATGATATAGCATCAGATTTGAATATAATGCTGCTGTTGTGTTGTGCCTTAGCTACAGCCTTCTCTTGGCTAAATGTTGTTTATGCGCTTTCTCCATCTATCTCTGTTAAAGGAATATGCCATTTCTACAGTGTTGGACAGTTATTATGCGCAACTCCCTTCTTCTTACTTTCCTCTTGGAAAACATGTATTGTGTTCATTTCTCCCTGCAGCATCCCTCCTTCTAAAGAAGTACCACGGGGGGCACGTCGTCATCCGATTTGCTCTCGCTGGCCACAAACAGGCTAACAGACCCTTCTACCGTATTGTGGCAGCTTACAACAAAAGGGCACGGGACGGTAAATATATAGAGCAACTGGGTTCCTACGACCCCCTCCCAAACATCTACAATGAGAAACTTGTCAGCTTCAACTATGACCGAATCAAGCACTGGATGGGCTGTGGCGCACACCCCACAAAGCCAGTGGCCAAACTGCTAGGTGTGTATTCACTACATGAAAGCATATTCTTTTCAGGTGGATCAACATCGCTCAATCTTAATGGTAGGTCTGTCGGGGGAATTGCTCTGCTCTTAGTGATTTGTTTAATCAAGGAGGTCCATCTGTAGATTTATGATAACCAACATGCAATCTCCCCCTAGAAATATACTTTACTGTATTTACTATTCAGTGAAATTCTGTGATTTATTTTGTTTTCTATATTATCTGTTACCAACCCATAAGATGATTAGATGTACTGTCGTACTGTTAGTGTAATGTGTTCACTGTGGCCTCAAGGACCTCGTCCATGCCCTAAGGTTTAAAGAATGGTACAGATTAAACAGGTCTTTTGTGGTCATGATATGCATCCAGAAATTTTTTTCTCAATTGGTAGAAATCACCTCAGTCTAAAAAAAAAAGAAAAAAGGGTAATAACATATTTTTCACAACATAAATTTAGGCGGGCTAAGATGAATTCTCAATATCTAAAATTGTATAAACTAAATGTGCTTAAAAAAGGAAAAATCTTTTTGTGAGTTACTTGGAAAAGTGTGTGCTGATTCTTCCCTCTTTTGTCTGCAGGGTTGGCAGGTTTCTTCCCTCTGCATCCCATGACGATAACAGAGGCAGAGCGACGCATAGCCCTCACACAGCTGAAAGAAACAGTGACAGAGGAAGGTCTGGAGGAGGGACAAAAGCAGTCAGAAGTATGAGAGTCGCAGCTGGGGACTGTGTGTGATTGTCAAAAGGATGTCACAGTTATTTGGAAAGACAACCAATCAGTTTGTTTTCTGACCTATTGGGTGGACTGCTCATGCCAACTTCAGATATTGCACAGTGTACTTCTAGTCACTTCAATAGTCTCTATGAACCATGCATATACAAAAGTGATGCTTCATAAAATTCAACAACCTCACGTTATGTGAGCATGCAGTACCATAACAGATGGTTGTTTGGATTAAATGGTCTATGCTACTTAATTAAAGTATTACAATATCATTGTATTTTTGTTGTGTTGAACTGCAAATTGTTGCTATTTTCTTCCAAATCACCTATCCATGCAAAGAATGTCAAGTAAGGATTTTATTTCCTTGTTTCCCTTTGACCTGAACCATTGTTGCATACTGTCCTTCTCCTTTTGTCTTTCTTTTTTACGTTCCCTGCCAGGAGGGAAGTTGATGTGTTTTTTTGCTTGAGTACACATGAAACACTAATGACCTTTTAGAATCATTGACCTTCAAACACAAGGAAGAAAAGAAATCTGAAGTGGATGGGTTTGTTGATATGAATGTTGGCAGATTTACAATGCTTTAGTTCATTTATGTCTCAATATTACACTCTCCACCCTCAAGTGTACTGTGGTGCATTATGGCAACTCTCGTAAACTGTAAAATTACCAGGAAGATGTCCCTGAACAGGTTACTAATGGGATATTAGGATTCACCTAAAATATATATATTATTCAACTTTCTCTTGATGCATATGGTTTGATAATATTTTAGGAATAATGATGTGTCAATATATTTGCTGTTGATGTTTCACAGGAAACTGTACAGCCTAGTGACTTTCACAGGGTGAGTGGACCATTACAGATCAAAGTCGGATATCATCAAAGTTGGGTCATAAGCTGAAGTTTATATCTTGGGAGTCCATTCAGATGCAACTTCTTAGCAGTAAACTTAGAAATTTACCAGCTTACAAGGACCACCCTAATGCACTAAATCATACATAAATACATCATACATGGTACATTAGACCTGACTGTGTGTGACAGTTAAGCATCGTTTGTGGATGAAAAACATGGAAAAATCAACAGTAATATGTTGATCATTCTAAATCATAATCACATCACAAGGAAAAAGCTAGATTATGTAGTTGAATTTGCAACCTAAACAAACTGATCCTCATCACCTTGTGTGAATTGGTCATATGATTAAAAAAAAGAAGCTTGCAGACTAATGTAAGGTTTATTTGTGCCCTGGCTTATTCAATCAGGCATATAGGAGGATCCAATTTAGATAACAAAGCAGGTGCATGGGTGTTTCACTGCAATATAAACAACATTACATGAGCCCCATCTTTTTCCCATGTACTCCTTGTTTAATACAGTATGCAGAAAACATGTATTTGTTTATTTCTACATGTGATCATTTTAGCTACCAGTTCACAAAAAGCTATCAGCTGTGCCCCGAGAGCTCTGGAGCTCACTAGTAGTGAAGACCAAAGAGACTGTTCTACTTTGTGATAAAATACCATTAACACACCATTATTTAATTTAAAAAGTAATTGTATTTGTTGCAAATATAACACTTGAGTGTATAATTTTTGGTTTTCAATTTTGTCACTTAAAAGGAGAAATTAAATCATGAATTAACTCTAAAATGTCTTATGTTTTACTGTACTGTATATTGCACATACATTTTCTGGTGTGCCTGTCACATGCGTATCCTGGCATTCCCCCTTCAAGCGGATGTTGTATTTACTTTTAACAGATCCAGATTCTAAACTACAAGTGTGGCTTGTCTCAATCGGTAGGTAGTAATAAAATGTGCCTGTAATTTGAGCCAAGATACACTTGACAACACCCAGTTGTATATTTGGTGGTCCACAAGATACACATGGAGAACTAAAATTAGTTGTGTTGTTTATATTGCCTGGTGTCCTCTGGGACAGTGTGATACAAGTCAGTTTGATTCTTGAATAGATGTGGGGGCAATGGTGGCCTAAGGGTTACAGAAGTGTCCGGTGTAGGTCGCCAATTCAAATCGCTGGACCTGTCATGCCCTTGAGTAAGGCACCTAACCCCCCAACAGTAGGAGGCTGTGGTTGTACTGAGCAGCTCCCAATGTAACTATGTGTAACTGTATGAATAAGAAGCAGGGTATTGCTGAAAAAGGGCATGCATGCTCAGCAACCGTTCCCTAAGTATTTACCAATACACAGGATATGATTTATCTATCCCTAGTGGTATTAAAAGCTAAAATAATGGATAAATGAAGGTTAACAATTTATGTCATTCCAGTGCTTTTATAATACATTTTTACAATCAAGCATGAACCAGTGGGCAGGAAATATTATGTTTTTCTTTTGCCTGACATTGCAGAAATGAATTTGTAATAAGCGAACTGAGGTGTGGAGAGCTCTACCCAAATCTCTTGTGCATTCAAGATCAAGAAGAATGTATTCAACCTTGTCACTTTTCCCTGGTACTGTTTATTGACTTCTTCTGAGATCATGTTCAACGGTCTGTTTATAGGATGACCTTTCAGTTGACTTTGTCATTATGTTGCTCAATCTAACATTCCTAAAGTCAGTCAGGTGACATTCTCCATCATTTCCAGCTGATTGCCACAGTGTGTAAATATTGGATTAAAATAATCAATATTAGTTCTGTCAACAACAAAGGACATTTAATGTTGTTTGCCACATTGAGAAAATCTAACTAACTCAATCAATCAGTGTGTACCATAAGCGAGACAATACACTTTAGTTGTATAACATTCTTCTGAGTCCTATTAATAACTATATGAACTTTGAGATGTTTGTAGATTTACATGATGAATGCTACGGTGACAGTTGGCCTGGTTTTGATTTCTAACCTATCCTCTTGACTTCATCAAACACACAAGAGCTCCAAAAACTATTCCACACCACTGACGGACAAATGATGGTCACTAGTTATCGGTCTTGTGTAATGGGTAAAAGGTGCAAGGGTCACATGTTCAATATGAACCTGGGCCACCTGACCCATCCTGAGCTACCTAACACATATAACTATACTGAACAAAAATATAAATGCAACATGTAAAGTTTTGGTCCCATGTTTCATGAACTAAAATAAAATATCCCATAATTTTTCCACAATAAGCTTATTTCTCTCAAATCTTGTGCACAAATTTGTTTACATCCCTGTTAGTGAGCATTTCTGCTTTGCCAAGAATTTCTTTCAGTCTAATTATTTTCTTATATGAACTGTAACTAAGTAAAACTAAGTAAAATCTTTGAAATTGTTGCATGTTGCGTTTATATTTTTGTTTAGTATATAATGTCATGCACACAGTTAGTATACACATGGCAAATGGCCAACCTATGATAGAGTTCTGAAAATCCTGGCAGTGTGTATGTATTCTCCACCTTTGATCTAGCAATTCATATTTAGAAGTTGATTACTTTCACTTTTAAAAACAGTACATTTCTAAACAAGCTACAAAATGACACTGATCAAAACAAGTGTGCTTCATATCTGACATTATCAATGTAAACTTTATCTCAATTTAAAGCAGCTTCAAAAAGGCTTCAGGTGTTAAAGGTGATCCATAAACTTTTAATATCAATCCTAAATTGCACTGGTGGCTAATGAAGGGAAGTTAAAATGGGTGTACTATGCTGTCTGTTCTTAGTTCCTGTCGGGAATCTCGCTGTGGGATTTTGGTCTAACTGTAATCAGGATATACTCTGCTGGGTAAGACAGGTGTACAGGGAGTTACAAGTCAAGGCAGGACAAAATAAAAGGCATTGGTCACAGTTTCCAGGTGATTAAAAGACAAACAAGCTTTTGGAAAGTCTTCTCAGTTGTAGAAAACACAACTGCACAGTTGTCTTAACATTTGAGCAACAGTAGTGGGCCCAATAATAAACGTATTCAGCTGTAACAAAATAGTATATAGACATCCAGCTTTGAATATCCAGAAAACAGCCATGTAAAGTGGCCAACTGCTTAACTTTACCAAGTTTACCAAGAGGTACAGCTGGGTATCATCGGCATAACAATGGAAACTAATATGATTGCGAACCATATGACCCAAGGGTAGCATATATGGACAAAAGGACTGGGCCCAGAGTAGAACCTTGAGGGACACCAGGTAACGTTTGCCAGTGATGACCTGGACTTGCTAATAGCAACAGAGAAAGTTCTCCCTATCCTGCAGATAGGAGCACAACTAGTCTAGAGAAGTACCAGAGATGCCGACCCAGTGTTTGAGATGCTCAAGTAGGCGAACAGGTTCAACTGCTCTTAGCTGCACTAAGATCTAGGAGAACTAAAACAGCAGGTTTTCCCGCATCAGCGACTAAAAGCAAGTCAATCATCACCTTAAGAAGAGCTGTCTCAGTGTTATGAAGACCTCTAAATCCACATTGACATTTCTCAAAGAGACCATTCGTGCTCATAAAAGTAACTAATTTGTTGGCTATTGTTTTTACAAAACCTTGGACAGGAATAGCGCTTTAGTGATCTGTCTGTAATTGTTTAGGCAATGAGACTTCCAAGATTTCCTTAAGATATTTAGTGAGCAGAAGGGCACAGGTAGAGGGCTTCATCTTGGCTATGGTCTCGACTAATGAATCTGCAGAGACAACATCAAATTAATATAGTGAGGCAGTAGTCTGTGTGGCGACAGCTACTTCTTAAGCAGCCGGGGTGATCTGTGTTGTAATACTGGCAATTTTGTTTACAAGGAAACTTAAAAAGTACCCTTGAATTTTGAGGTACAGACCTCATTCACAGTAAATCATGGTTAATGACATAGAAATTTGGTAATATAGAATATATAATAACTTTTTTTCTTAGTAGAACCACACCCACCCAAACCCTCTCCCAACCCACACACCGTACTTTGTCCACTTCAACGTCACCCTGCTTTGGACCTTTGTAAACAAGCACATTTTAGAGGGTGTGAGTATACTTTCACAACCACTCCAATACCAAGCCACAATATCTCAACAGTTTGCCTAAGGTGTGCACTACATCACTACCAACCTCAGTCTACCAGTTGATCATTGATGACACAAAGTAGATCTGATTCTGATAGTCAAGTGTTGACATAACCTACAACTGCCAACAGGATCAAACTTTACTGCCAACACACAGAGAGGATTATTATAAGAGTGAAAGTTGGGTGTCCATTGGAGGTAAATTGCAGAACATCTAAATGATTCTGCTTCAGCATAATTCAGACAAGCTGAAGGACTGAGAGACATTGCAACAGTTTAAATATTTCAGCTATACATTTTAAAGAAGATTACACGAGTGCACATGAAAATTGTGCTGATTGCATTGTGTGTGGTTTTTGTAGAAGAAAGAGGTAAGTTTGTGATTTCTCTAATTACTTATTACAAATCCAGGTGAACCATGCTGTTCATATTACTTTTTTATCATATTACTTGGAATTATTTTGCAAGTAGCCCACTTTGCAATGCACAGTTGTTAGACATCAATACATTTATCGTCATTAAATTTAGATTTACCAATTTTCCCTCATTTGAGAAGTAGGATTAGGATTACTGATAATTCTCCAGGAATAGATAGTTGCAATTAGTGCTAAAGCTTAAAAAAGAATGACTCTGTCTGACTCATGTTAACATGCACACCAATACTTAAATCTTAACACAATTCTGACAATACTACAATTAATTACAATGTAAATGTCTTCATCTAATCATGTTACTTTGATGATCATAATCGGAGTATTCCTACTGGGATTAAGGCATGTGCATGTGATATCAGTTGCATTATTGGAAGGTTATTTGAACACATATACACACATAATCCAAATAACCCAAATAACCCTGTCTGTCGTAGGCCTACCTGAGTTTTCAGTTACATCACTTTCCCAATATGTCTTCAAATTGTTGAGTTGTTACTGTTTTTAATTAGTTTATTTTTTCACATCCACACATCTTCTCAGCATTGGACAATTTATGTGAATTTTTCATGGGTGCAACAGAAATGCCATGGGAGCAATATTACTACAGTTTATGGCAAGAGAGAAAAAACGGATGTTGCTTGTAGCCTGATATGTTCAGTCAATAAATGCAGAGATTGAACGAAAACAAATACAAATATAGCCGCAAGCGGCGATTAGCGGGTTCCAAGCACCATGGGAACTTTGGGTCAATTAAATGCTGTAGTGTCACATATTGGCCAAGTCTTCTTCCATTTGTGAAGCATGCCATACTGAGCATGCTGCCCTTTTTAAAAAAATATTTTTTGAAGTTTGAGTGTAATATCTATGAACATTTGTTTATTTGGCTATAAACCACGCCCACTTTTATCATGACCACATTTCATAAGTGGACTTCTACATGGCCCTATAACATGTAAACTCAAATTTCATAAGAATGTGGTCAATTACAAGATATAAACCATTTGAATTGATGGCGTCCCCTAATGACGAAATGCCACCAAAGTTTGCACAATCGCTCACAGTAGGCATCTGCACATTTCCACCAAATTTGGTTACTATAGCACAATGCATTCATGAGATATAGCACTTTTTGTCAAATAAGCCAAGCCCACACAACTTTGGCAGCCAATTGTAGCAAAACGGTAATGAACATCAAAAAACAATGGGTAACTTTTGTTCACGCCAGTCCAGACATGCTGTCTATACAATTTGGTGAAGATTGGACGAACTTTGTAGGAGTAGCAAAAAAACTGTTCTGAATAATAATCAAATTGGTGGACAAGAAATACATTGTTCATGAAGACTTGTATTGCAAAGTGTTTTGCCATAACCAGATGAATCTTTTCACATCCATTACATATCCATAGGCAAATTATAGGAAGAAATCCCTTTGTTTTAATTGACAGATGTTTGAAATGTATATGATATATATATGATTTTTTTTTTTTTGTGAGTCGTGAGACTTTTAACCTATATGCTAAGTTTGGAAACTGTACCTCTTACAGTTTCAGAGGTACAGATACTTTTAAGGCAGAATAACAAGAATAAGAATCAGAGCAAAAACAATAATGGCTGATTGATCTTTATTCACACAGTCCTTAATAAATAGCAGTTTGTTATGCATGTGTAAACATACAAATTTTAAGGAAAAATATGCATAATATTTCACATCTTACTTTATCTTATTTCTTGCCAAATA
>OMLI01060776.1:0-10503 GCA_900302605.1 Rondeletia loricata
TTTGCATATCACCGGAGCACTTCAAGCCTACGGTATCACCTCAATGCTAAACATGTTGCAGCTAGTGTGGAAGCCAGAGCTAACGCTGATCAGGCTAACGTAGTCCCAGGACGAGCAAGCAGAGTCGCCAACCCACACTCACACTCGACCAGATGACGGGGTTCAGAGCCAAGATGAGTAAGACCACGTCTAACAAAGTAACCAAGTCACTGGCTCACTGGATTGCCGTGGACTGTAGACCATTTTCGGTGGTTGAAGATAAGGGGCTAGAAAAGGTGCTACAGATTTTTTAGTTTACAAAAGGTCCTTTGCACTATCATATTCCTAAAATTGCTGCACTTTGTAAAAAATTTCACTGATCTGTTGGCCTGTGTAGTAGCTAAAATAAACAAGATTTTGTTGCTTAAATGTATGTATATGTCTATTCATTGAGTCACTCCTATACCAAATCCATTTGAATAGAAACATTTTGCTTCTCGTGTCAAATATTGATATGCGATTAATTCAATTAATTAATCAGCATATCATGTGATTAATTCAATTAAAAATTTTAATCGATTGACAGCCCTAATTTAAACCTGTTTGAGCTGTGCATGCTATTTCCTGATTTCCAAATCAGATGTGTTAACAACAAGGCCGCGATGGCTAGCTGACCAGATGCTCTGGTTAGCTAGCTAATTAACAAGTTGACATTATCAAAACACTGTACATCCAATGTGTCAGTGGTGAAATGATCAGTTAAACAGCATGTATAATACATATTGTTTAGACAGATTTAGAAAAATAGCTGATTGATAAAAATGCAATCAGCTATTTTCAGCCACTGTTGCCCAGAGCTGAGAACCTCCAACATGGCCGCCAGAGGGTGTGTTGCATCACCTGAAAGCCCCCTATACAGAAGCAAACAGTGTATTGTAGATGAAAGTCCCCATGGTTGCTGGCCAGGGTTCTTCCACTAAGACCTTCATAGTTATTTGGAGTAGGTGACTGCCAGTGGTCACACCTTGACTGATCTGAGTGCATTCTGATCCCCTCAGTATTTCACCACACATCCGTAAGCATTCGCCATCAGACTGCAGTAGCACAGCAGTGATGGAATTTATTCAGAGTGGCTTGTGAGCATGATCCATCTTCACGGTCCTTGTATGCCAGCTGTTGCCGCAGGACAGAGAGAGGTGTGACTGAGCATTGGTTACGGTTTCACTGGGAGGTGCTGCAGAGTGAGAGACAGGCTGTGACAAGAGTGATTTATCAAGAAAACAAACCAGCAACCTTTTGGGTAACCTCGTGGCAGCATGTCTGACCAGAGATAAAGACATCATCATTCATAACCATGGACCATTGTTTTCTCAGAAATAGTCTGCGAATGGTGAATTTGCATAACTGAAGCCACAAAATGCCCGGGTTTTCTTGGCATGAAAGAATTCCTTCTGAGTTAAAAAAGGGGAGAGGGAAAAAAGAAAAGCAACAAAGCTATGTTGGAGCCTTACAAGTACAACCTTTCCCTTGTTAATCTTCAAATGTGAATTTTTTCCCCAGTTATTTGAAGGTGACTTACCAGTTTAAATTGATGGGGAAAGTGAATGGCCAGTGTTTCATTCCTGCCCAATAGCAGTTTGACATCTGCTTCCCTTGAAGTTCAATCACTGTGCTTTTCTGTTTTCCACCCATTGTCAGGCTCAGGGATTCTGTAACCCACCACTCTACTCAGGTTGGCGGGACATGATGAATGTGAACAATCACGCCTGGCCATCAATGGAGGCTGCTCGGCAGCAGCAGCACAAAGAAAATGATTACCAGGGGAGCTAGGTGAAAGATTGGCTCATTTATGATTTTTAAATATTTATTTACCACTTAACCACCCTTCACCCTTGCTTTGCCGCACCTAATAACTGATCTTCAACCAGTAGGGTCAAAGTGTGAGCATTGATTTAATTATGAATAAGCGAATAACATTTTCTCAGTCTTGCCGTATGTATGAGGCAATCAAGAGGTTAAAGCTGCACTAGAGTGGCTGGGTGAAGGTCTTAGTATAGCTCTCCAAAGAACTATTAAAGCTGCACTAGACAAGACTTTTATGTAAAAATCCACCTGTCTCATCAGCCTAAATCACAAAGTGGGGCTGCAACAGAGAAGAGTGTCCCATCCCCCATAATTGAGACACCATAGATTCACCCTGTTTGACCAAATACAATTCTAGTGTCGAGAAAAGGCGATTTTATGAGCGAAATAAACAGCAGTGAGCAGCGCTCCATCCAGAGAAAGCTGGACTCACCAACATTAGATCTTTCTCCTCTCTCCTCCCTTTGGTATCTTTGGTATAAAGCATCACAGAGCGGCCGCGTTGGTAAACATGAGCGTGCTGTGTGCAGTTTACTGATGTCACATTACAGGATATCTGGGTATTGAAGTAAAAATATTCTAACAGTTACCTCTCTGTGTCATTTGGCATCACCAGCATGCAAAGTTGCCTAGTGCAGCTTTAAGTCAATGTTGAATGCAGAGCTTCATCACCATACTCAAATTTCCGAGCTTGTTGAAAACAATCCATCTCAAAAAGTGATGTGTGGTTATCTCAACCAGTTCAAATGAAAGATTCCACAGTCTGGTCACAATCCCAGTCCACCTGAGGTTCATGTATGGAGCGGGGGAATTAGGGCAGGGATGCACAAAGTCAGCTGTTAATCCGTTTCTGCCATGCAAACCAATGATTTGCTTCCAAGGCTCTTTTTAAAAACATTTCACACTGTTGGTTGGATTTACTGGGAGGGCGCTTTTAGTGGATCTAAATTTGTGATTACTGTAAAACTGTCTGTTGAATATTAATGCAATATTGAAATGGAACTGTGTGTGTTCAGACTCCCTTATTCAACATTGATTCACACCACTCACTGCCTAGCTCTTCACATCATACTGTATACAAACTGCTCTGAAAGTTCATTTCAAGAACATTCTTTTCATGCGTTTTGTGCAGGCTATGGAGATTTAGGTTCGGTTTGAAGTTCACTGAAAAGTACTGCATTGTATAATAATCCCCCTTAGCAGAATGAATAGGAGCAAAATCCACGAGTGATGGATTTCACCCATAGCGAGTGTGTGAATTAAACTGTGACTTTTTGGGAAAGCTACAGTAACCTTGGACCATAAGTGTATGTGTGTGTGTGTGTGTGTGTGTGTGTGTGTGAGAGAGAGAGAGAGAGAGAGAGAGAGAGCCAGGTGTAGCAGCATTTTTGGTGATTTTGATATATTTTATTTAAAGGAAACCATTCTAATATTAAAAATACAGACAAAAAGAAATGCCTGTGGTTTAAATAGTGGTGCAAATTGTCAATTAATGTTTTATAACCAATCCAAAAATTTCACCAATGGTGCCTTTGGGCAGCGTATGTCTCATTCAGGGGAGCTGAATTCGCAGCTTTAAAATTGAGCCTTAGGATATATGCAGATATTAATGCTAACTATCATGTACTACCATGGAGCACTATAATTGAATGAATGGCAACCATTAGGTTCCTGAATTAAAGTGGAATCACTGAATTTTCGCCTTTTTAAATGTGACCCCAATAGCCTAGGGATTTATCAAATTAGGAGTGAAGACGATAGATAGATAGATAGATAGATAGATAGATAGATAGATAGATAGATAGATAGATAGATAGATAGATAGATAGTTTACTAAGGACTAACACTGTGCACCGAACCACATGGGAGTCAGGGGACTCTGCCTGAAGCTGTAGCCAGGTCAGCGTGTGACAGAGTGGGGATAGGAAAGCAGGAAAGGGTGGGTGGCAGCCACAGTGTTTAGTTTTGGGCTACATTTATTTGCTGTGAGTTTCTATGATGTAAAAATAAAGTAATAATTATAATATGTGACAAACAGAACATTACTGTCTTTTTTTTTTTTTTTTTTACATTAAAGAGCCATAAAGCCATAGTATTTACATTGTGTGGTTTGCAACACTTAAAGCCCAATGTATCAGAAATTATACATTTGAGTAATTATTGATAGGAATGTCAGAATGTGTTTTTTAGGCTTGGGATTGGCTTAATTAAAGTAAAAAATGGGTCTGGGCTTTAGGGGGTTAAGATTGCTACCCTATTGCTTGGTAAAATGTTATTACATTTTGTGTCCAGGTAATTCTAACTTCCAGTGCTAAGCTCAGATTCTGTATGGCATGATATATGATATTATATGATATATGAGCTCATTAGTATGGCTGTTCTTTTTGAGGCAGATTACTGCAGGTTATTGGAGTTTCAACTCTCATGTAGATACATCATGTTCATCTTCCTGTCGATATGCAATGCTCAGAGTTTGAAACCTGAGTAGAGCTCCCCCGAAGTTAGTAAGCCTCACAATCTACCAGCTTTGCAACTTTTTAATAACATTTCAGACTCAGCAAGATGTATTGGGTTATGTCCCACTAGCTTTTACCATACGAGAATGATTAAAACCTGGTGCCAAGAGCTGATAGCATTAGCAAGTCACCGCAGTGATAAATGACCTTCACATCGCCTTATTGTCCAAAAAATCAATGACAATATTTAGTGATGATGTGATTAGTGAGGCACAGGAAAGAAAATGATCAAATACAGAGGAGATGAGCGTCGTTGACAGAGACCACAGAGATCAGATAAGATAGAGCACATTACCTTTACAAAATGGAAATTGTGATCTTTATGGAACCTCAAATGACTTTTCTAAGGTCAGTTTTTGACATCACGTCTATAATTCAAAGTCGCCAGATTTGCTCATGTGGACACCAGTCTCGTATGTGATCAGGAGATTATTGTACCCTTTGTTTGGTTATCTCTGACTTCCCCATTTACATAGCCTCTTCCCCACCAAGTCACTTTAACCAGTTGTGTTGCATGGTGCAGTGTTTATGCACACCCTTGACAATTCAATATGCTTTAATGATGACCCTCTCTTCACACATTGCTGACACTTTTATTACTTGGATTATATGATTTTATAAATTTTTATTTGAATCTTTGTGCTGAAATGTCAAAGCACTTTGAGCTACACTGTTTGTATGAAAAGTGCTATACAAATAAAGTTTATTATATTATTACTTTAGTTGAAATGCCACATGCTACATTCTGTTGATAAATGATGTTATTTGTGTTGTGACCTTTACATATTACTAGTGCAGTGCCCGTTCAGACCGGGGCGACTGGATTACAACTGTACTGCAATGCTTTTTCGGGCATTCCGCTCACCTTACGTAAGAACCGCTCGTCCGATCGACTTCGCACTCGACACTGCACTCTGTAGGGTCCTCAGCAATACACCTGCCGAGTTTAAAGTCGATCGGGTGAGTGGTTCGCTAGATAATCGAAGGACAGACAGAGATTTCTGCCATTATTAGAGAGATATTTCCATTTCAGGCAGACACTACTTAGAACACAACAGTGATGAAATAGCTTTTAGCCCATCTGCCATCTAAAGTGAAATGTTTACATGTACAGTGCTCTGGGACGGTTGCGAGAAAAAAGAAAAGAAAAGCTGAACGCCTAGCTAATGACCACAGCTACAGTATGCACTGTTAACAAACTCCGGTGGTTGAACACCTAATTTCTACCACATTGTACCTTCCACTGCTCAGGTAACCTGTGAAATAAAAGGCTGGCTCAATATCCAGGTAATGAGCAAACAAAGCAGCCCATAACCTTCATCCTATTGCCACCTTGCTTCATAATGATAATGGGTCATTCATCAGTACTAATTCACTCAGCTAGTCTTCCCACTGAGCTTGGTGGGGAAATTAGAATCTTCAACAAAGAGTCCAGGTAATAATACTGAATTGAAAGAAAATGGTTGAGGACAGAGACGTTTAGACTTGGAGAAGAAACTGTCAGACGATGGATATATGGACAGCAGTGCAGTGCAGCGTTGAATGGCTGTGCTGAGCTCTGCTGTCTAATGGTACAGGGAGTCAGAGGTAGACACAAGCTGTAATGAGGAGAGACTCCTCATGAAAACTCAAGCACCCATAGCTGCTCGTTGTCATGGAAACAATGGCTATCACCTGTTAGGGTCATAATAAGCTATCAGTTTTTATTTACAACAGTTTAACTGATTCAGTCCTTTAGGTCCAAGAGAAAACAATCATAATTACATATACCCCAATTCTTAGATACTATTTGAGGCTATTATTGGAGGTCTCTCTCTTTCTCTGTTTGTGTGTGTGTGTGTGTGTGTGTGTGGTGTATCTGTGCCTGAGTGTTTGTTTGTTTTCTTATGCATTACTTTAAACAACTCTTGCAACTTATTCTTCATACTATTCATACTATACGTGGCAGATATGTGGCAGTTATGCAGAGAGGCACGGTAAAGCAAGGCGCTTCTGACGGTAAAACAACACTGAAGCTGAATCTTTAGAGACCCGACAAACAATACTTCTCTGAGGTCTTCCCCAAGATGCAGCACCAGTAAGTCGAGCTACCTTCGTATTCAGGCTCTCTCCTATAAACAGTGCTACTTCACAGTAATGGCATCCTAAGGGAGAGATAGGAAACAGACTCTACAGAGCTAGATAGTCCCATCTTGTTGTAAATTTGCAGTGTTCTCAGAAGGGTGATAAAAAAGATGCATAATATACAACAGCAACAACAGACATCTGAGTTACTACCAAGAGTGCAAAAATTGTAACACAGAAGTTTTATCATAGAGTAAGCTACTTTAATAATCCCCCCCCCCCCAAATGATCATTTAGCTCTGAGGGTTGCATTGTATTGAGTTTTCATTCATTCATTCCTTTTCTTTACCTGCTTATTCCTGTTCAGGGTCACGGGGGCTGGAGCCTATCCCAGCATGCATTGGGTGGAAGGCAGGGAAACACCCTGGACAGGTCGCCAGTCCATCACAGGTCTAACACAGATAGACAGACACTCACATTCATATCTATTCCTACTTATGGGATTTCCCTCTTAATCTTCTCTGCATGCTGCTGACAGCCTGTCTGTCACTCCTTTCCATGTGGTTCAGTATAATCAGATAACTCTTCTGTGGACAGAAAGCCTGTCAGTCATCACACCACAGAGATAGGAGCTTTTATGTTTGGTCACAAACACAGCTACCCCATATCACCCAACAGGTTGCAATGACAGATAACAGCTGAATGAAGAAACATGCTTTGCTAATCAAACTTGGATGCAATCTCTCCTTCCTTTAATTAAAAAAGGGCTTATGTCGGTGAGATTATAATAAAAAAGAAATAGAAAGCAATACAAAACAGTGTTTAATCAATTCTAATATGGGATCTTTCATACAGGAAAGACAGATAAAATTAGCATGTTGTCATAAAGGTGTTTGGTGATGAGTAACAAATAAATGATATATTAACATCTAGCATTTGAAGGGTTGTATTCTGTTATGGTCAAGCTGCCTATGAAAACCATCAGCCCATATCCTGTTCTCTACCCTGCCCAGTGATTACATCACACAAAGTGCTGTTACCATTCTGGACATGGAATGTCATCAACTCCCTCATTTAGACTCTCTTCTGTAGAGTCAGGGGGATTGATTGTCATTAGTGTAATGAAAAGAACCAAACTATGTGATTGGCACCATCGTTTCGGCATATACTGATTGGCTGATCGTATCGACACTCTAACGCTGAGATGAGCTGACTAATTAAATGTCAAAGTTGCTCCGACAACTATCAATGTTGGCTACTTGTACAGTTTGAGATTAAATGGTTCACTGTCATTATCTTGTTTTCTGGGGAGCTGAGGAACATCGATAATGGGCCCAAACAATGACTTAGACAACGCAGTGGAGCAGAAATTCCACCAGTCAAAGCTGAACTAAAGTACATTGAGGAGAATTTTCACAAACCATTCCCTTGGCATAATTACCTCCACTTCAATGTCTAAGGGCGTGTTCAAACCGAGCATGTTAGGAGCAGTTTATTTGAACTTTGTAGTGTTTACTCCTTTAGTTCGGTTTGTTTGGCCAGGTGAGAACAATGCCATTTGAACTCTGGTGGCACCAAATAACTGCACAGAGACACCTGAAAATGTGAGTCTCAGTCCTCTTCCAAGAGAACTTTGGTGTCATTCATTAGGAGTAAGAACTTAATCTGAACCAACTACAGGAAACAACCACAAAACACAAGGTTTTATGGGTAAAAGGAGACAGATGTTGACATCTGGTAGCCAGCAGTTCTTCATGAAGCGAGGGCAAACCGCAGTCTGGACTGATTCTCATATTCAGCTGTTTCTTAATGTTCTTAACTGGTATGAACACCAGAGAAGGTCAATTACAGCAAAGAGAACAGACAAGTCCATCATGCTTAGCTACAGTTATAGGGACTGGAATCGGGTTTGTTTTGACCCCCCACCCTAAATCTCACAGGATGCCAGATTACCAAAACTCTGTCCAATAAACAAGCTACTTGTGAGTCCATGTGACTTCCTGGTTGGCTTGGGCAGTGTGAACCTAAACAAACCAAATACAAAAATGCAACAAAGTCAACTTTGCCACTATGGTTCAGCCACTCTCAAAGTCAAAAAGAGAAAATCCAAAGTCAGTCTGAGGGTTGCTAGATGTTACTGGCTCCGTCGTTACTCAGATGTTGCAACATCTGGAATGTTCCCTAGATATCTGAAGTGGTCCAGATGTTGTGGCTACTGTACACCTGTCCTGTTGATGTTCCAGTGACTCCTATGAAAGTAAAAACCCAGTTTCCCCAAACTGCCCCTAAGGGTAAAATCTGTTCCACATGCACAAATGTTAAGCAAGAACTAGCTAGTGTTGTACAGTGTTGTAAATCTAGATTGTTGTAGATTTTTGGATTATCTCAAACTGCTATTTTCCAGGTTAGTTAGGTTGTCTGGGTTGGTCTTTCAGGCCTGCTCCTCTGTTAAACTGCTTGGAATGAGGTATTGGTTTTGCATGGTGAGGGGGGGATTTAGCTGTAATTGGCTCCCTGTGAGTTGCTGGGAAGATGGAAGCTGAACATGTGCTTTGTCTGCTTGGTTCCATTAGCTTAATGGTCCATTTGTTCCTGTGTTGTGCTGAGGTGAGCAAGACAAGGTCTATGTAACATAACTACGTTTTGCTTGGAGGCAATGGCTACAACAATTCAGGGTAATCCCTCCATCCCACTGCTGTCATCAAGCGCTCATACTGTACCTGTTCTGCAAATAGTGAACAGTAGGAAGTGAAAAAGTAGGTCTGAGTTATTAAAACTTAGAGAAGGTAGGACAATGGTGTGCTGAGGCAACATGCTGTCATTGAAATATGCCACTGTGTGGACAGAATACATGTGATGCTATTAACAGCCGGCTACCAGCCAGATGTTGGTACATTTTGGCAGTGGCTGGTAAATGTCTCTACTCTTCCAACAACTCGGATGTAACCATTCATTCCTATTCTTTTCTAAACATCTACTTGGCTGGTAAAATAGTAAAAGTTATTTGTGAATTTTGGAATTTACTAGCCACTGTGGCCTATAGACAGAAATCTAGTCACCTGACTGTTTGAAGCTGTGATGTATATGATGAATGAATAGGTTGGTTTCATCAAGACAAACATACTTCTTGAACATATGATAAGTGTCACTGCCACTATAGTCTTTAGAATAGGTTACAATTAAACCTTGTACATACTGGCAGTTTGATGCATTATTTTCTGTTCTTTTAAACAGTGAAATAAATACTTCCATGGGTTGAGGCATTATAGAATCTATCACATGGACCGGGTTTTGGAAGCATCCTATAAACCAGTGGTCGGCAACAGGCGGCCCGCGGGCCAAAACTGGCCCGCCAGCAATAATATCTGGCCCGCCAGATTATATTGATAATCTGAATAGAATTTTTATTTTTTATTTTTTTTACAATATCGGACTGGCAGTCCCACATATAGGCTATAATGTCCAAACGGAGAATCTGCCCCCACCTGAAGAATGCTTATTATACTTTTATCCATGTTGAGAGTGAATGACAGAGACGGACACGAATCAGGCCGCGGACAGCGCCTGGTGCTGAAATAGCCGACATGCAATGTGTGGTATGAAAAAAATAACACCAGTTCAGTAAATCATTAAAACGTTATTTTTACTTATATGTGACTGTGGGCCACGGCTCCACACATGTGAACAGTAACAAAGAAAATTCTGTTTCATTTTATGAAAAATATTGACAACAAAATCGGCTCAGTAAAACAGCACAGTCCCAAAAACAGAAACTGGCTAAATATATTTGCTAATTATTCCCAAATTATGTTGTTTTAAACACAGAATAACATCTGATTTTGGTAAGGTAACTTGATCATGGATGCACAACGGCTTGGGAGGGGTGGTGGTGCATAGGCCTATGCTCCTGAAATGACAGAGCAAACAGTAGGCTACATTAGGGATACAAATTAGATGAAATTCAGTAACTACATTCAAAATACAATTTGGCTATTAAATACAATAACGACAGGCTTAGTACTCACTTAATGTGAAAACTGGCATCTCCCATCGGTCACGATTTTTTGGATGTCTGGTGATA